>JANHAO010026572.1:0-11083 GCA_026873985.1 Saraca asoca | reverse complement strand
CACACTCACCATCCCATAACCCTTTATGGAATTGACTGAATGAGATAACTTCTCACCACAGACTTCATCTTACTTATGCAATACACGTTGAATGCAATATAAGATGAATGTACAACCTTTATATCCAAATATACAGAATGTATAGTTCAGGATGCAATAGAACTCAATCAAATTAGTCTAGGGCACCCATCCAGACTAACATTAGCTCGCTTGGCTACGACCAAGGATGCAAACTTTCTGAGGGCAATTCTAGTTAAGTTCCTTCCATCACCTAGCATAGAGCAGAAAGATGTTGTGATAATAATGGTCGTAGCATAAAATTTATGGATGAGTCCGATTTTGGATTACTTGCGAGATGGCAAGCTACCACAAGACAAGTTAGAAGTACGCCATTTACGAGCTCGAGCAGCCAAATATTTCATATATGATAACATGCTATATAAAAGGGGATTTTTAACTCCACTCCTAAGGTGTATAGATGGCTAGGATTGTGATACCGTCCTAAAAAAAATTCATGCCAATCATTGTGGGAACTATGCTGGAGGGCTATCTCCAGCTCAAAAGGCACTTTGACAGGGATTTATTAGCCTACAATGAAACAGGATGCCACTAACCTTGTGAAAAATTGTGATAAGTGCCAAAGGTTCACAAAAATCCCATGAGCTTTACCAGTCTATTTGTAACAAATGATCAATCTATAGCCCTTTATGATTTGGGGCATAGACCTGATTGGACCACTCCCAATCGGTCATAGGCAATGCAAGCATGTAGTGGTAGCTATCTATTATTTTACCAAGTGAGCAGAGGCGAAGAAATTAGCAAAAATCTCTTTTACAAAAATTGAAAAATTTGTATGGTCTAACATTATTTGTAAGTTCAAAGTCCTTTAGCAGATTATAACTAACAACGAGACCCAGTTCAACAGTGAGCAATTCATCAAGTTTTGCAAGACCTTAAATTTGAGAAAAGCTTCTCAACTATAGACCATCCTCAATCTAACAGGTAAGTCGAAGCTGTTAACAAAATCATTAAGTAAATCTTGAAAACAAAGATAGAGGCAAGGAATGGAGCATGGGTAGGCGAGCTGAAAAGGTACTATGGATCTAAAGCCATGGTCCCAGCAAAGCTTGAGGTAATAATACAATGAACAACTACTTTCAATCCTGAAGATAATAATCAACTGCTTGTTGTTGCTGTGAACCTCAACCTCATAGAAGAGACCAGAGAGATAACTCGCCTAAGAATTGCAACCTATTAGCAAAGAGTCGCAAAATACTACAACAGAAGGGCCCAAGTTCAAAGTTACAAAATTGGCGATCTTGTACTAGGCCTAATCCTTCCTGGAGCTCACAAGGCCAATAAGGGAATGCTAGGTCCAAACTAGGAAGGCCCATAGATAATCAAGAGAGACTCAGGCAATAGAGCTTATCACTTAGCAAACACGAATGGAGTGGAATTTCCATAAGCATGGAATGCAGAATATCTTCGACCATATTATCAATAAGTTTATCTTAATTCGCCCTTCTAATCCTATGAAATTGTTTAGAAATTAATAAAAGCACCCAAGTTTCTTCTTAAATTTTTTTCTTTATTTCTATGCTTATTAATTTTTGGATAGATTTCCAAAAAGTATTATACAGGAAGTGAACTATTTTCAGGAATAAAAAAGCTATGATTAGGCAGCTAAAGCCCGTTCAACTTGACCTAAAACTTGAAGTTTATAACTTACCAGACATTCATCTTGGTTCTAACCCAAGTCATAATTTACGAACTAAGGCATGACCTACTCGATATTCAGCCTGACAAATATACATTGTCTTACTTGACGAATATACATTGTCGTATAAACGAATATATATTATCTTGATTAATGAATATACATTATCGTACTGACAAATATACATTGTCTTACTTGACGAATGTACATTGTCATGGCAAACTAGATGAGGTGCAACCTACCTCAGTACCCAACTCGAGCTCGCAAAGGTGCAGCTTTTATACGACCTATCTTAGCACCTAACTCGTGCAAACTGAAATACAGCTCTTATGTGACTTACCTTAACACTTGACTCATGCTAATCTAAGGTGCAGCTTTCATACGACCTCCCTGAACATTCAACTTGGCTTATATCCTTTAAGTCATGATTTGTCAACTTAGGTCCATTTATATTAGCTTATGAGTTATCATTTACGACCTATCGAATACCCTACTTGACTAATGTTTATTGAAATCATGATTAGCCAGTTAAGGTATTATATGCAGCCTACTGGTCATTCAACTATGAAAGCAAATAAGAATCAAGCAGAAATATTTTATAAAGTTCATTGCCAGCCCCGCTTAACGAAGGGAAAGTACATGACAAAATTCAACAATACAAGATCAAAATAAGCCTATAATTATCACGGCCTACGAAGAAAGCCACTGTTCAGTGGCTGAACTCTTATGGCTTAGAAGGTTGACATATGGGGAAAGCAGGCCATCCATCACTTGGTCACTAGTTGCTTCCATGACCTATGTGCCGCTTTCTTTTGGCATAGCACCTTAAGCAAATGAAACTCCACCTTTAGGCTACATATCCTCACTCAGAAAAGCTACTTTCTCCTTTTCCTCGAAGCCTTTGATAGTCTGAAGAGCATCCCCACCAAAGAAGGAGAAATCTAACTCTGGGTGCTTTTCCCATAAGGTGAACTAGAACCCCGTGGCAATATCTTCTTCTGCTTTTACTACCAGTGTTGCAATCTTCGCTTTAGCTCGAGCAGTCTCTTCCTTAGCCAGGGCAACTTTGTTCCTGGCCACTTCTCTCTCCTTCTCAGTAGCCTCAGCTCGCTACATTACCATATCCAGCATGTCCTTCACTCTTGTTGTAACACCTAAAAAAAATTATGAAAATAAAAAGAAAAAGAAAAGAAAATTAGAAATAAAATTTAAAAGGTCAAAGGGACTAAACTAAAAATCAATATGGACTAAATTGAAAAGTTTCTGGAAAGCTGGGCATTAGTGTAAGTCGGTTAAGACTTCTAGGGCTAAAGTGAAAGTCGATGTTAAAATCAAAGGCCAAAATGCAAAAGTATTTAAATATTTTTATTTATAAAAATTGGCCCCCACCCTGTGAACCCAGCCTTCGGCCCGAAGCTCCTTCTTCTTTTCTGGGCTTTTCTTCTCCGTTCACTGGTTTTTCTGAAAACTTCTAGAATCTTCTTGACATAGGTGCATCTCCTGCTTCCTTTCTCAGGTTTCGGCATGAACCCAAGAGCTCCGATGAGTTCCGCTATTGTTCCTCTTCTTCAGCTGGCTCATCATGGGGTCCCACCGTTGAAAACATTCGGCCATGGCAGCTTTGGCTGCCAGCCGATCCTTGCTTCACCGATGTGTGATTTCTTCTCTTTTTTTGATATATTTTTCGGCTAGGAGAAGCATGTAGAAATTTGGCTTCTTCTTCTCCCCTGTTCTTGGTTTGGTTCGGCCAAGTATGATTTTCAGGCCGCCATCGGCGTTCCGACTGGCAGCGAGTTGAGGGTAGCCACTTCGAAACCCGGTGAGTAATCCTAGATCATTAGTTTTATTCCGTAGTACTTTAATTGAAAATTGTAAAGAAATTGGTGTGAATAGTTAAAAATGAATAATGATGAAATTGGGGGATTTCTTGATAATATGATTGGGATATGTTTCTGGTAAAACATAGATACTATAATGTTTGATGTTTCTTCAAATTTACAATTTGCATGTGAGTTAATAGTGGTTTTGCTTGTATGTATAATTTTTGGTTGCTATATGGTTTGCTATGTGTTGTGTGAATTCTGGATTTATTGTATGTTGTATGAATGATGGTTGCTATATAAATTCTGAAATAATGTTTGCTATATAAAAAGAAAAAAAAATCTAGTTTGCTGTATGTATACGGTCTGGTTGTTGTATAAATTCTATTTACTGTAAGTTTTGTAACTTGGATGTGAGTGAATAGTCTTATCCTTGCAAATGATGTTTTATGTTGAATCGTGATTCTATTAAATAATAAATTAGTAATTTTAATAATTTGAAATATCGATAATGATATATTCTGAGGTATCACTCATACTTAAAATATGTATTCTTAATTGGATGAGATCCTAGATTCAATGAAAATCTATTGGTAATCGGGTAACATCTGTAAATAGCCTGTATGGCTCGATGATACGTAACTAGCCTATATGGCGGTAATAGCCCAACGGACGGTAATGAAAAGTGAAACTGATGAATATGAGTATACGACACCTGCTATAAGTGCAGGGGAATATTGATAAATGATAATGTCACGATTACCAATAGAAGTTTCCTTAAAATCCAGGTGTTGATATTAGTATTTATGTTTTGAATGAAAAAGAAATTAGAAAGGTTTTAGTTGACTTTGAAAATATTTTGAATGATTTAAATATATATATTCTAATGCGGTTGTTTATGAATATTAAATTAATATAATTAATTTCCCTGAGGATCCATTGGTAATTCTGTGGCAACCCGCAAGTGCACCTGTGTATATCTATTTTGATCTGTAGGAGGAATAAAGGGGTGATCTGACCAGGTTCTAATGTGGATGGACATGGATATTTGTTTCTGGTTCCCTGATGGATTCCTTTGGGTCTGAAACCATTAGTTATTCACAGAAAATCCTCAAGTGCACTTGTGACCACCTAGTGTCTATTGGAACAATAAGGGGGAGGGTGAAATAAAATGATATATCTGACTGGCGTTGTGGATGGTAGGGGCGATCTGATTGGTTCTGGTTACCTACTGAAATTATCTGGATCCAACGAATATGTCTTTAAAGAAAAGGAATACGTTTTGAAATATTTTTTGTAATAAAAAAATTATGGATTTATAAAATAGTAAACATATATAATAGAATTTGGTAAATTAATAATTAGTTTGTGTTCTGAATGGTTAGCAGAATGAATATCTAGATTGGACCACTTTGTGTCTATTCTACTATTGTGTATACTTTGCTAGGCATATAGCCTATATTGCTTGTTTGTGAAATTTGTATGAATTAGTGTTGTAACCTGGTTGTTAAGTAAAAATATTCATTGCATTATGTTTGTGATTGAGTTCTGGATGCCTAGTAGGTTGTTAATGTATAGTCTGGGCCACTGTATATCTGTTTATTTGTTACACAAATTATGATGGGCATGTGACCCTTATTATGCATTAAGGCCTTAAGCCTGGCATCTAGATTATAGGGGAAACTCTGCCGAATTATCGACAAAAATAGTAGTGTAGTTATGGAACCATAGGCATAGTTAGGCTTGTAGGAGATTTCCTATGGGTGACCTTCTATGTCGGTCACAAATCCCTCAAGCGGGTCGTGACACTTGCCAACTTGTCAACTATCTTGTTGAGGTCTGAAGTAAGGCACGACCCGATAGCCTCGTGATTTTCTACCTCGTGAGATAGAGCTTTCTCGGCTTCTTTCTTGGTAGCCTTGGTGTTTATTGCTATGTCCTTCAGCTCCATTGCCTCAGCTTTGGTGGTAGCTAGATCACATTCGAGCTTCTCTTTGTCTTCCTCCCAAGCCAAGAGCTTGCCCCTCAGCTTTATTGACCCCAGCGCACTCTAAGAAAACAAACAAGATGGGTTAGCTAACAAAGAGATAGAAGCACTGAAGTCAAAAGAACTTAACTTACCAGTAGACCATGGCAAGCTATATAGCACATTAGACTTTCATCGGATACCTCTGACTCCAATGTCTTGGTGCCAGTTCCTAGGATCACATCTACACTCTCCTTGAAGAAGTCAAAATACTCCCTAGTCTTTGGCCTAAAGCCATCAGTTCACCCTTTTGCCTCGACCTTAGGTGTTAATTGTTCTATGGTGACAATGACCTCCTTCCCCTTGTCCATTCTTTGCTTCTTGGAAGGGGGCTCATTTGGGGATAGGACTTCGACCACCTTAACCACCTAAGGTTGTGAGGTGGGAATCAGCACCTATAAAGTCACTACTGCTACGGCCAAAGAAGTTTCACTTGCATTAGTAGGGCCTATAGTAGCAGCAGAAGTCAATGAGGTCGCTACAATAGCAGGGTCAACAGATGGAGTACAGGACTGGGGCATATAAAGATTCAGCCTCGCCATATCTTCGTACTCTTGGAAGTTTGCTGGGCTAATCTCCCTAATCCAACGAGCTTCGATCTCCTTAGTTAGCTCGATGTTTAAAGCCAGAGCAAGTTTATGGGAACACAGAAGATCCTCATCAAATTTAAGATCGTTCTTGAGGTCTTTCACTATAGCAAATTGACCTAGCACCTCAACCTCCTTAGCCTCTAATGATGGTTCTCCTTACCAGCTCCATCTACCAAACAAAACAAATGTCAGGTTAGGAATGAAATACAGTATACAAATTCATGCAAGCTCATACGCTGTCAACTCGCTCACCAAGAGTAAGAACAAAATCAAAATTGTGAAGATAATGCAAGGACAAGCAAATGACTTAAAACTAGCAGGTCTTATAGTTCCTCACATTAGATTTACCCTTAACATCACTTTGCAACAAAATCCTTTTATACCCGACATGTCGAGTTGAAAGATAATAAATTCCATCATACAAACCCATGCTCTTGATGCTATAAAGATAGCAAAGGACCTTTGCGAATGAAGGTGGGAATTATTCCTCAGATAAACAAGAGCCAAGGAGGTAAATTAGGAGTAGGAATTTGGAGTCAATTGGAAGAAGCAAAGCCTCAACTTATTTAATGATATATGGGTGGACTGGGAATCTAAGCTCAGCATCAAGATGGTGAGTGCTGATGGCAACAAATCAAAAGGGAGGATAAGCTGCATGGTCTTCGAGAGAAAGTGCCATTAGGTGGCAGCCCTTGGGAAAGTGGTATGATTCAGCAATACTTCTAAGCTCGTCAATACTAACAAATGAAGGGTAATATTTGAACACCGCGTAACCTAAAGGACTTCTAACTACCTGCTGACTCTCACTAGGATCAAGTCGAGCAACGAGCTATTCAGCGACCTCACCACTCCCAAAAGTAGTTTCATCTATGAAATACATCAGCTACTCACTCCAAGCTAAAAAATCAAAATCATTAGCACTTCCTATTTAGTAACCACAACGTCTATGACCTGCAGCCATCTACACAAGAAAAAGGAATGATCAGGTCACTACAAATATGACCATACCCAAAAAACTAAGCCTAATAGTTTCCTATGTAGTAGGCCATATACGCCTCGAGTCACCACATTTAAGACCCAAACTATTGCAAACATGAAGGCCCAATCAACAAAGCCTATTGGGTTACTAAACCCTAGGAAACAGAAGGCTAAATCTAATAGTATACAACCCTAAAACCAACAAACAAAATCTCTAGCAACAAATGAGCATACACCACCAAACTAAACAGTAAACTATCAAAAACCCACAGAGCCAGGCATTCATAAAATGCAGAAGCTTTGAGTTTGAGAAAGCTTACCATATCAAGAAAGACAAGATGAGTTCTGGAAAGAAACTGGTGAACAAGTCCAATCTCTGGTAATCTGAATCCAAAATACTCAATGGCAAGCTTGCTAAAGCCGGAGAGCAAAAATGGTGGTGACTGATAAAGAACTTGAAAGGCAAGCAAAAGACAGAGCATCAGTTTTCAAAAATAAAGGGAAAAAGAATTCTCCTCACCATACATAGTCTAAATAGCCTCACTGTCTGATTCAGAGACTAATCAACTACCCTCGATCAAACGGTCCAGTGAATAATAAGGCTCAGACTTTGCCACGCTGATGGCTATAGAAACATTCGTGCATTAAATGTGGTAATGATGATACAAGCAGACAAAATGGCAAAACAGAAGTCCAAACGACTGTGTAGCTTATCGCAGTTGCCAGCTTTTACCAGTGACCTACAACTCCCAGTCCACAAATCACACTGAGAGTCGGGGGCTAATATTGTGGGTATTTCTAGAACCATGCAAATGGGCCGATAAAAGCCTAATGGATAAGCCCAACTAATGAAAGCCTAGCTCAACTGGAATTAAGGTAGCTGAAGCAGGGCATTAGATCACCAAGTGCGAGCTTGAATCGCTAGTCAAAGGCCAGCAGCAATCTTAGGTCGTTAGGTCTAGCCCGTAGGTCGAAACACGCTGACCGTGGTTAAACTCGAGAAAGGACCAACTTGTATGACCAACTTGCATGGCCAACTTGCAGACGTCAGCTGGCAAGAATCAACTTATAATTAATTTATTATTTTTTTCAGAATATGTTAAGATTGTATGCCCCGACAATTATAAATAGGGATTAAGATTATTGTACAAAGGACATGAAAAAAGGCAAGAACTAAGAAAGAGAGAGAGAGAAAACCAATTCTTAGACTGAGAAAATCCCCAAAGAGAAATAGAAACTCTGCAAAATAGAAATAACCTAACAGATATAAAAACTCTGTCAATACAAAACAAAGAAATACAACTATCGTAGACGTAAAGGTCAACAATCGACTTTAGCCGAATTACGTTAAAAACTTCTGGTGTCTCTTTATTCTTCCTCTCTCCTTTCTCACCCTTTTCACACTATCGGTTTGTAGTTTATGGTTACAAGGAACTTGATTGACTGAATTCACATGTCAACAATAACTAAATAAAAAAATCACTAACAAATATTCATAATGACAAACTCATAATAAAAAAACAAACATAACATGTTTTTGTCAAAAAAAAATTGATTTAAATTTTGAAGTTGTGTAATTCATTGTTCAACATTTTTTTATACATTAACCAGTTTTATTTTTGAAATCCACGTATTATTTTTATGCCATATTTTAATCAGACATGTATTAGTTTAGTTAAATCATATAGACTTTTTTTATATTAATTTAATAAATAATTAATAATATAATCCAATTAGATTAAATTAAAATATTGAATAATAAAATCATAGTAATTTATCTGTAAAAGATAAAATTTTAAAAACAAAACAAAACAAAACAAAATCTTTCCCGGAATGAAAACACTCCATTATTCAAGAAGAAATCTAGCAAGCAGTGGTGAGAAATGGGACTTGAACAAAATACACACAACTCCGAAAGCCTTAAAACATGGGTTTGACTAGTAATAGGCTGAAAGGTGTCTTTTTTTTTTTTTTGAGACAGAAGGCTGTTGAAAAATAGAAAATGAAATCTATGATAATCGAACTCTAACTCGACAACATAAAAACCTAATTTTAAGGTTGGCACCACTCAAACTACTGTCCAATATATTTATTTCCTAGGTTTCTTGGGTTAATTGAACAAGAACCTCTAAAACCTCCATCATATTATCATCACTTAACTAAATCTGGCTTCTCAGACTTAACCCTTGTAAGTGTCCAAACCATATATGGCAATTGAATTGATAGACTTAGAATTAAGAGTTTGCGCTTCCAAGTTGCGGCTGATTCAGATTTAACTAAAGCCGTTGAGACTTAGAAATAAAATATTTTACTAATTTTTTAAATTAAAGAATGAAAAATCAATGAAAGAAAAAAAAAATTTCAGACCTTTTAAATTGAAAATAGATAAATCTGCTTAAGCTTGGCCAATGAAAGGACTAAAAAAATATCACTAATTTAATGATTTATTGCTCATTTAACTGATTTGCAAGATCAAGTGACGAATGATTTCACAAGGAACATTGAATCGATAAATTCAAGTACCATTTATAAGAAATATCTAGACAAATATAATTAAAGCAACTAATAATTCTAACCAATAGCTGGAGATCCATCAAAAGTATCCTACAAACATCTTAAGCATGGAGATCACAACCAAATAGTGACAATATTAGACAAAATTTGCATAGAATAGAAGAAGCTGCTGCGCATTTAGATCTGTGGTGATTGAGCAGCCAACCCGAGCCATGGCTGGAATTCACCTGACTTGCTAGAGACCACTTGATATGGTGCTCTTGCGGCAATTCTGTAAACCAAGCAACAGAGAAAAAACAACAATATCATCATCCAATTTTCACACCAAACAATGCACAATCTTACTACTTCTAATCAAGGACAAATTACACTCACTTCCACTTAAATTTAATCAAATTACTCTCAAACCCTTTTATTTTCATAAATTTGCACTCATCCCTTATTCTTGTGTTTTAAAACTACACTCACCTCTCTCCTACCATTGAAAAATAAGAGAGCTTGGCGTAAACTTTTTAAAATAGAGAGGCAAGGTGTAAATAGACAAAACTTCAGTAAAGCTTAGTGTAATATGCCTATAATCAAAGAATGTTTCAATCACTCTGTTTGAGAGCGCATACCTATCCTTCCTCTTCTCCAAGAACCGATGAAGCGAATTTTTCCGAGCAATTGGTAGATCTGTATAGAGAAAACAGGTTAAAATAAAAAACACAGTAACCATGAATCCAAAATATATATATATATATATATATATATATCCATCTCTAAAAGGTAATTTCTATGGATTGAGTGTTTCACTATCAGATTTATGTATTTGTTCTTAGATCCATCTTTTGTTTGTCTAAATCTAAAAACAAATTAATGATCCTAAGGTGAAAACACTACCTGTCAGATTATGCATTTGTTTTGAGATTTGTGTTTTTTTTTTTTTGTCTAAATCTCAGGCCAAATCGACGACCCCACAGGTGAAAACACTATTCCTCTCAGTGTTTGAGAGGTTGAGCTTTTCACAGAATTACCCTTTATGAATATATTTGTAGTCAACGGTCATTACCGCAAACAACAGGACGGCCTGGTAATTGAGGATGTTCTTGAGTGGAAGAATTGTTGCCAGCCTTAGGGATGATGTTCACATTGGCAGCTACTGGAGTGCTTGGAAATGAAGGCTGATTTTGCTTTGGGGGGTTCAAGCTGTTGGCAAAGGACATGAGATCCTTAGCCTTTTCAGCAGGAAAATCATCAAACACAATCACTTGTCCACCATAAAAGATTGTCAACTGGGCAGCTTTAGTCTCCATAGCAACTTGCTTAGTCACACTGCAGATCATCAATCAAATCATGCATTAACAGCTGTTACAAAACATCATAGTAAAAGAGTTTGACAAAGTTTAAGAAAAGCAAGAGGACTAACCTTAAATTTGCCATGGTTGGAACCAAATTC
>JANHAO010026571.1:0-11056 GCA_026873985.1 Saraca asoca | reverse complement strand
TCATTATTAATTCATTAAAGTTCATGCCATAGTTTGAAATTGTGTTGCAGTTGTAATATTGTTTTTGCAGTATCTTCCACAAATATTATTTTTCACAATTTTATATATAATTTTATTAATCACAATGTAACTGCAATTACAATTTAGTATCATGTTTTGATATAAAACAAGTATAGATAGAGGGAGATTATTACTAGATGAAAATGACCAGTATCAGTCGGAAGATTTCGAAATAGATTGCATAACCAAAAAGAGAATTTTCTAATTAATGTTGGGAGAAAGGGCAGCAGTGCAAAGAGTAACAAGGTAGATATGTTCACGTCAATCTCACCTTAAGAGGTAATATTAGGTTTCGTCTTTTATATATTTGAAGAGATTGTTTGCTCAATCAGACTTGGACTAAATTTTAATCTCGTTATTTGTAAATGGAATTTGGGTCTTATATAAAGCAAAATAAGAACTTTTATTTATAGTTTGTCATTTTGCAAAATAATAGCTGAAAATAAGGTGCCTTTGTGGAAGAAAAGTACTTGCATACGCACTCAACATCCACTTTGTATGATACAAGATATGTTTCTATAAAATATTTCTCCTTGTCAACAAACAATATATAGCTTTTCTGCTCTTTATTTATTCTAACATAACATGCATGAATTTTTGGGATTTTTGGCGGAAGTTTTTTTCATGTACAAATCTTATTATACTACAATTAGTAACTATTTTAAATTACTACAGTGATTTAAGTAATTTTGCTAATAATTGTGCATTATGTTAGTAATTTTAGTTATTATGGTAAGAAATTTAACATAAATCTAGCTATACTAGTCTTCCCGTAAATCATTAACATCATAATCAAATACGCGGAAGCAAGAAGATAGAAATACTATCTCTCAACACCACCAATGGGACCAACTTTGGGCAGAATTAGTTTTACTTTAAACCATCAACCAAGAAGAAGTAATCCGTGAATCCAGAATTAAAATAAAAATACAACATAGATTCATAAAACACATCAATGCTTAAAAGAGGAAAAGCAACTTGATGTTGGTGCGTGATAGGAGATTCACAAAATGGATTTTTTTTTTTTTGTGGTGAATGGAGGGAGGGACCAAAATTTTTTTGTATAGACCTTAAAGAAATTATTATGACTCAACTCATCAAAGAGTTATGATAGAGAGTAACTCCACTTAATTTATTTTTCTATGATCATTTTTATGTGATTGTAAAGTTACAACCTTCATATTCCTATAACTTTCACCGTTATCAAATAAAGTTGATATTACTATTTTTCACTGTACATCTGTCATTATCAAGAATAATTCCACCATTATCTAACATAATTTTAAAGATTATGACCTTCCAATAATTAATAAATAGTAATGATATGGAGAGGCAAATGTAGGTTATGAAAATTGTTATAGGCAAAATCCAGCATCGCGAAATAGTCAAGCAAAGGCTCGGCAACAGATTAAGTCTATAAGAAAGGGGCCTAGCATACTAGGTCGCTCTCCACGCAAGCAACAAGGCAAAGGAGTCCCAGCTCGCTAAGAAGCAAAATCTGGCATGTATAGCCGGCACTATGGGTAAAATTTGGTCTCACAAGATGGATCAGCAGGAACCCAACAGGAGCTAAGTCTGAGCAGAGAAGGAATTTAGCTCGCTAAAACTAAGGATGCTAAGTCCCAACCCACTAAGTCCCAGCTCGCATACAACTCGAGCCCAATCTCGCTGTTCAAAGGACAGCAGTGATCCCACGTTAGGGATCCCAGCTCACAAGACAAGGTACATTGCCCAGATGGAAGCTCAGCGAGATAAAGCACTAGACAAGCTTATGTCATTCCATAGCCTTAGTAAACAAGAGGGCCCACTCATAGAAAGTAACCCACAAAAGCTAATTTGCAGGAGTTCCTTTAGTCCATTTTAGTCTTGTACATTTATTATTTGATGTAACATATTTACAATATGTAAAATTATATTTGTAGCCTGTTCTCCTCTATAAATAGAAAGAAGGAGATCACTGTAGGATAAGCTAAAATAGCCATATTGAAACTTTGTAAAATTGTCTTCAGATTAATAAAAACTCCATCGTGGACATAGGGGCTGATACCATCCGGATTTAGTCAAACCACATTAAAAACACTATTTGTCATTGCCATTCTTCCTCTCCACCATCTTTATCTCTCATTTCATCCAACAGAAAGCAATTTTGGGTTCAAGAACTCATCTTGATTGACTGGAGTTTGGCAGAACCAGATTTCACTATCAATATTTTGGCGCTAGAAGGAAGGCCTATATGTTTTCTAGATTATTTATCTGTGCAGTTGCAATGGTGAAAGGAAGAACCACCAAGAGTTCAAGTACTCCAGCCATTCAACTGGCAGACACTCCTACTACTGAAGCTCGTCACCAACAAACTGGTGCCCTTGGAACAAAAGAGGCATAAAAGTTTCCTCACCCCTAACCAGCACTCAAGAGCATGGTAAGAGGGTTGGCTGAGATAGTTAAAGTATTAGCACAAGCTTAAGGTGCCCGAAGGCAAAAGGAAATCGTTGCACAGCTCCAACAACTGCGTGAAGGAGCCCAAAAAGAAACCAATGAGAATTGCAACAATCAGCAATCCGAGGGGTCACAACAAGCTAAAAGCTCTAGCCCATGATCTGAAACACAAGACCTAATGATGAAAGAAGTTCTTCGAAGGCTAAAATAGCTAGAGGAACACCCCCAGTCTCAAAACAACTAACCTTATTGTGAGGAGAGCCCATCATTCTCTGTGGAAATTGAAATACAACCTCTCACGTAGAAGCTTAAAGTACCCATAATCCTACTGTACAATAGAAACAGTGATCCATGCAACCACCTAGATGCATTCAATGTCCAGATGGATCTTTAAATAGTTGATCCCCTGGTTAAATGTCGTGTCTTCCTAGTGACACTAGCAGGCATACCCCGAGCATGGTTTAGAAGCCTCCCAACTCACAGTGTCAATAGCTGCGAAGAATGTCAAAGAAAATTCATAGACCAATATCAGGCGTTGAAAAGGCAACCCATGCCCCCTGTAATCTCGCCATGATCTTTCAGCAAAGGAACGATTCACTGAATGATTACATAGCCAGATTTAGGCAAGAAGCCAATTCTATAGAAAACTCTTTGGAGGAGAATATCCTTACAACAATCTCCATGAGACTTTGCAAAGATAGAAAGTTGTATAAGAGTCTATACATAGTGCAAGACCTCACTGAATTTTACGAGCGAACTACCAAGAAAATAAGATAGGAGGAAACCTTTGGCACTAAAGAACCAAAGAATAAAGGTGAGATGGCCAGTACTCCTCAAAACAAAAAGAGGAAGGAAGAGAATATGAGTCCCAACGATTAACTTGTGAAGAGGGCCAAGAGTGTGCAACCCCAACATCAAGGTCAGTATGAAACTATAGTATCCGGTCTGACTCACAGGATAAGATCTTTGCTATAAAAAGGGGCAAAGAAGACTTCGGGAAGCCCAAGCCTATAAGAGATCCCGTCAAGTTCAAGGACTCAAATAGATTCTATGCCTACCATAACAAGGTTGGGCATAATACTACAGAATGTTAGGCACTAAGAGATGCCATAGAAGATCTCATTAGAAGAGGTCAATTATAGGATTATGTGGTAAAGCCATCAGAGCAGCAAGCTCAGCAGATCCAGCTAATTGTTGATCAAAAGCAAGAGCCCTCTATAAGAACCATGTTTTAATCTTGTAATATCATATAGAAATTAATGAAAGAATTCTAAATTTTTGCCCAAGTTATCCAAGCGGCATGTTGTATTAAAGAAAAACTATTTGATTCAATATCATTCTCAGTTGATTAACTAAGGCACAAACAAATGCTCAAGTCTAAAGAAAAGCTATTATCCCAATGAGGATACATCCGAGGGTGAGACAGCGCAAAGCCTACCTCATTGATACATCCCAGTGAAATGAAATTCTAAGGATACATCCGAGGGTGAGACGATGCAAAGCCTACCTCGTTGATACATCCTAATGAAATGAAATTCTGAGGATACATCCAAGGGTAAGATGGCGCAAAGCCTACCTCGTTGATACATCCCAATGAAATGAAATTCTGAGGACACATCTGAGGGTGAGATGACGCAAAGCCTGCCTCATTGATACATCCCAGCAAAATGAAATTCTAAGGATACACTTGAGGGTGAGACGGCACAAAGCCTACCTTGTTGATACATTCCAACGAAATGAAATTCTTATAATACATCCAAGTGTGAGATGGTGCAAAGCCTAGCTCATTGATACATCCTAACGAAATGAAATTTTGAGGATACATTTGAGGGTGAGATAGTGTAAAGCCTACTTCATTGATACATCCCAGCGAAATGAAATTCTAAGGATACATCCGAGGGTGAGATGGCGCAAAGTCTACCTCATTGATACATCCCAGCGAAATGGAAATCATAAGGATACATCTGAGGGTGAGACGGCACAAAACCTACCCCATCAGTACCTCACAATCTAGCAAAGAACTATGAGCTCGCTGAGGTGCGAATGCACTATTAAACACTCGAGTCTAGCAAAAAGCTATATGCTTGTTTAAGGGCAAAAATGCTATAATAAGCTCATTGTAGTTTGTATGCAACCGAGTGTCCATAGCTCTCACACAGCCAAGTTAGACACTCTTCATTTGAGACACTCAGATGCCTACGCTTATTGTTAATTGAAAATAAGACCAATTGGTCACCTATATCTTATTCAGTTATAATTTCCATGGAAGATTTACATTATCATCAGTGATATGCAAAATACATAATACATCGTTTAAGAGTTTCAAAAGAAGCTCATCCATTAAAGACCTCATTCAACAAGGTAAATTTACATCAGAAGAATCAAAATACAATATCAAAAGAAAAAGGCCTAGAGCTATTGCCTCTATGAGAAAGAAGAAAGCCAATTACTAGGAGACGAACTCCCACCAGTAGGAAGACCAACAAACGTGACTATTCCTGCTTATGTTCCTCTTCAGCCAGTAGCTCCTTCATACCCAGAGCAATCCAAAAAGTGTCAGGAGTCTGACTGGCAAGGCTAAAGCTTATGACAAAGCCATGAGGAAGTAATCCAAGATATGCACAAGATGCCTTCGGCATCCATCAAGAGAAGCTATTCAGGGGAGCCACGTGCAATAGGCTATTCATGCCTTCTAATCGTCTGTAATAGGCTATACACACCTCAAAAAGCTTCAGTGGAAGCCAAACTATCAGAAACATGGGGCGCTTAGTTAAGACACTTATCGAACTCTTCTGTGAAGAAGGAAGAAAGCCATCAGACTATAAATAGACTAACTCGGTCCTCTAAAAAATCCAGAAGATATTTGGCTAAACTTGATCAAATGGCCCAAAGAAAATGAGGTTGCTAAGCCAACGCCACAAAACACAAACAGAAGAAGGTATGGCCAAAGGTAGAAGAAGTGAAAGATTTGAGTCCAAAATGACAACTTAACAAAAATTGCAGGCAAAGATTTTTGACTGCATAGTGAAGTTTCAACTCCTAGTCTGCAAAGTGAACTGAGAGTTAGGGGGCTTATGTTTAGGCAAAATCCAGCATTGTAAAATAGTCCAGCAAAGGTTCAGCAATAGATTAAGTATATAAGAAAGGGGCCTAGCATGCTAGCTCCTTTTCCACACGAGTAGCAAGGTAAGGGAGTCCCAACTTGCTAGGAAGCAAAATTTGACATGTATAGCCGATGCTATGGGTAAAATTTGGTCCTATAAGATGGATCAACAGGAACCCAGTAGAAGCTAAGTCTGAGTAGAGAAGGAATTTAGCTCGCTAAGACTAAAGACGCTAAGTCCTAACCCATTAAGTCTGACTTAAGCTTGCCATGTCAACCTCAAACCCAACCTCGCTATTCAAAGGACAACAGTGATCCCACGTCAAGCATCCCAGCTCGTGAGATGAGGTATATTGCATGGATGGAAGCTTAATGAGATAGAGCGCTAAATAAGCTTATGTCATGCCATAGCCTTAGTAGACAAGAGGGGTCTACTTGCAGAAAGCAACCTGTAGAAGCTGATTTGCAGGAGTTCTTTCAGTCCATTTTAGTCTTGTACAGTTATTATTTGATGTAACATATTTACAGTATATAAAATTACATTTGTAGTCTTTTCTCCTTTATCAATAGAAGAAAGGAGATCACTGTAGGATAAGCTAAAATAGCTATGTTGAAACTCTGTAAAATTATCTTCAGATTAATAAAAACTCCATTGTAGACGTAGCGTCCGGTACCATTCAAATTTATCTGAACTACGTTAAAAACACTGTCTGTCGTTGTCATTCTTCCTCTTCACTATCTTCATCCCTCATTTTGTCCACCAAAAAATAGTTTAGGGTTCAAGAACTCATCTTAATTGACTGGAGTTTGGCAGAACCAAATTTCACTGTCAACAAAAGTCATGTAAATTCAATTATTATTAGTAATTTAACAAATTTTTAATTGTGATTCATATCAATTTATATTTTGGTGGTGTTGGGTGATTGCTTGATATGGATGTAATAAAGATTTGCTATGATTCATGAGGTGTTTGTAGCTCTAGTTTTAAATATATATATATATATATATATATATCAATTTTATATTATTATTTATATATTATTATGTCATTAAAATCTTATTAAATTTTTTTATTATTAATAAAAATTATTAATTATTTTTAATTTAAATATAATTTTAATCTCTAAAAATAAGTATGACATAATTATGATCCCCCATCTAAAATAATTTTTTTAAATATTTAATTAAATTAATTTTTCTCTTGTCGTAAATTTTTCATCTATAGAATTATTGACATAGATTTGTTATTTCCACCTTGACCTCTAATATTAGTTATTTCATTTCTAATGTGGCAGCCCATTAAGAATGAAAGACTTACAACTTGTTTGGTAGAGTGGAAAAAGGGTGGAAAGTAAAATTTCAGAGAAAAATGGGGGTGACAAAAGGAGTTTTTCTCTGCTTGGTTAAAGAAGGAAAATGGAAGAAAAGGAAAATGGATGAGAATTTGTCCATGGGCCCTACTAAAAAATTTTTCTGCCCACAAATCATTTGCTTCCTGCATCTCAACTTTGCTTCTCCTCCTTGCCCCCAATCTGCTTTTCCTCCTTGCCTATCAGCTTCTATGCTTGCTACTGTGCAAATTGCTTCTCCTACTCACCAATTTGCTTCTCTATTTGTTACTATGCAAGCTGTTTCTCTTGCTTGTCGATCTGCTTCTCTACTTGTTGTTGTGTAAGCTACGTCTTCTCCTTGTCAATCTACTTCTCTGCTTGCCTAATCTACTTCTCTGCTTGCCTAATCTACTTCTCTACTTGTTGTTATGCAAGCTGCTTCTCTTCCTTCCGATCTGCTTCTGTGTTTGCTGTTGTGCGAACTGTTTCTCCTCCTTGTTGAGCTATTTCTCTGATTGCTGCTTCTAGATCCACTGCTTCATCATTCTGGTCCCTACTTCCTCACTCTGCATCTCTGCTTCCTTGTTCCAGTCCCTACTTCATCTGATTTAAAGCATCTCTATGCAAGGCAAGTTAGACCATATGAGTTTGATGTAACAATGCCTATGTGATTGTTTGGTATCCTCTGTAATGTCTATTTATACCTTTGATTGTCTGTTGAACCTCTCTGCACTCCATTGTGTATGTGACCGATTGCATTTTGAAGTTTTTCTAAGACTCGACTCTACTGTGTATGTGATTGAATTTTAATACAGGTCATTACTCTGGAGAATCCTCAAGCTGAACCTTAATTTCTATGTCCATGTAATAAAAGGTATATATTATTTTGGCTATTGAATTATTGTATGACAACATCTGGTGCATTAAGGTAACAAATGATATTGGGGATTGACCTAGAACTTCTTGTTGCATGCACTGCACTTGGATTAATATTGTGGTTTATTAAGTGTTGGAGTTGTGTTAATAGCAAAAAAAAATCTAATGCAACCATAGAGGATGTCAATTATTAAACACTATGAATGCCTTTGCCTTATCATTGATGCTGGGACATCTACTAGGATGTCAATTGAGAAGACAATAGACTTGCTTGAGAACTTGACTGAAAAGGTAATTTTTGCACTCTACAGATTGTGCATGCTCCATTTCGGTTATGACGTCTAATTTGAGATACCATTTTTAATTTTCATAATTGGCTAATCTTGAAGTATTTTAATTGGTTAACTATTGATGTAGTAGGCATTAGTGTCTTCTTCAATATGAAATTTCGTATATGCAAAAATTTAATGTCTTGCCTTATTGTTTAGCACATAAATTTTATGCCTTTATTGCATGATCGCATGTTTGTTAGATGGACAATGAAGGTCACAACAAATTGTCTACAAACCAAGGTCTATACAATGCATACGATGAAGAATACCATATAAAACAAATAATTAATTTTGGAGTGAAAACTAAAGATAATGACTTTTCTCAAATGAGACTTGATTGGGTAAGGCGTCAATTATTGTCATGTCTTGATCCACGGAACGTGACTGACGTAGAAAGTCATTATCAAAAAACCCCCGATTACCATAAAAAAAACCCCTACAAGCCTTATAATGTAATTAACATATCAACAACTCACTATTTCATCAATTCACGATTAAATATTTATATACTAAATTCTACTAAAAATCCAACAGAGTTTTTTTTGTTTTCTGGACACGCCTATACAATAACAAAAGGACTACATGCCCGTTACAACCTGTATAATAATATAATAAAATAGAGTGGTCCAAATTATACAATCTACATCCTATTGGGCATTCAGTTATCATATACAATACATACATATATGATCCTACTAACTGCCATTGATTTTCCACTATTTATATAGGATTGTGTCGACCATTGTGTTGATGTAACATTGTACAGGTTGTGATGGGTGTGTAGCCCTTTTATTGTTGCATAAGCCTTAAGGTCAGGTGTCTAAAAAACAAAGAAAACTCTGCTGGATTTTTATTAGAATTTAATATATAAATGTTTTATCATGGATTGATGAAATAGTGAGCCCTTGGTATATTATTTGCATTGTAAAGCTTGTAGGGGATTTTCTAATAGTAACCTTCTACGCTGGTCATGTTCCATAGATCAATGTGTGACACAAGCGATCTCTCGAATCAGGATTTAGAATTTGAGTGCATCTATCCGACATTCTAAGAATAACAATTCTACTATGATTATCAAGAAAAATAATATTATAAATATGTGTTTCTAATTATTTTATTAAATTAAATTAAAAATGACAATAAACAATTGATTACAATTAGAACTTAATATAACAAATTTTGAACACTAAGACAACAACTTCAATCATATCACATCTAAAAAACAAAACAAGTAATCCATTTAATTGTTTACATTATTTACAATTAATATTTCTATTTTTTTTTACTTTGTCAAAAATTTAATTTTAATGAAACAAATACTTGTGGAGAAAGTTTTACTAACTACTTAAAACAAAATAAATAACATAACCCCTACATAAAAAAAATTTATGACACATATTATATACATAAAATTCTATCATAAAACTTTTATAATATATTAATTTTCTGAAGGGATTCATTTTGGCAGCTTCAAGCCAAAATAAATATTTGCAATTTCACACACCTTTGCATGTTCTAGAATCTTTTTACTTTTATTTAATTTGGCCTAACATACAGTTACATATAAAATTCAATTTAGACTGATAAATCCTTACATAAAAGCTTACCATCTACTTAACAATCAATTAGCCTTCATTTAGAATATTTCCGATGACAAATCTAACATATGCTCACATCTAATTTGAAAATTATAATTATGTTATCTATATTTTTTAAAAAATTATTTTTAATAAATTATACAATTTATAATTTTATAAACACTATTATTTATTAAGAGGCGTATATGATATAATTTTAAAATAGAAATACATTAAACATTTTTCTGTGAATTACCGCTACTCCATCTATGCCAACCACAAATATCAAGCTAATGATTATGACAATGCATACTAATCTAACATTAAAAATGATCAAGAAGTCCATGCTTACTTGCTTAGTGTCCCTGAATTGCTCATCATTTGCATTTCTTTTTCTGAAAGGTCTTAATCACTTTGGCTTGATCTATTTTTATTTATTTTTATCTTATTTATACTAATTACTAATTAGGGAATTCATTTTTTTTGTTCTTTTTCGCAACGTTCAGTCACCAAAAATAGTTGATAAATCATAACACCCTTTTGAATTTGGAGTATTTCGTAAATGAAAGTGTATGATATTTCAAACATGTGTTGTCAGCTTAATTATAACATTTTTGTAGTTCTCCTTTCCGTCCAAAATTTAGAGTGAGTAATACGTAGTGTTTAAAAGACCAAACCAGATGGTTTGACTCTCAACTACTATGCTTGTCAATTCAAATGAATCCGAAAAACCATTTTAGTGGTTGAATCGGCCTCAATCCATAAAAATTGAAAAATTGGTTAGGTTATTTTTTTTGTTTTTAAATTTTTTTTATTAGCTTAGTTTAATAAGGTTATATGTAACTAAAAATTAATAAAAATAGAAATTTAACATCTAATTAACTAACAACTCATTAATTTACTGAAAGAATTTCATAATCTCAAGAAGAAATTCCACAACACATTAAATGCCAGATCTATAGGCGAATCTATAGCATGTAATAATAGTTTAAATTTTAGAATTACCTGGTAGATATGATGGATCCATGCTTTGATCCTAGAAGCATCTGCTCTATATGAAGGTAAACTGCTCTCATGGCTATAATATGATAAGAAACAATAACAGTTATCGTATTACTCAATGGGACAGTAACACACATATTATAGCAGAGACCAGGGACTCTCCATGTGCAACCCTAATGGGTTATTAGGTCAACCTACCCATCAACAGTTAACCCAACACAATGGCCCAGTAAACTCAGTCCACTTAACACAAGTGCAGCCCATTAAACAAAATGGATCATATATAATTGGGCTATTTATACAAAACACTCATAATTGACTTAAATATTAAATCTGTAT
>JANHAO010026570.1:0-11052 GCA_026873985.1 Saraca asoca | reverse complement strand
ATTGGAATGAAAAAGAGAGTGAAAATAAGAATGAAAGCAGGGCATAGATATCAACTGCAAAACTTTTGAATATATTCCTTCTCCCCGAAGCAGGAAAAATTGATGGCCCACATACAGATATTCTCATGGTGTTCATGCATGCAACCTTTAAAATACAATGAAACTTTCATTGTTAGTTTCAACCTACGAGTACTGCAGCCATATTCTCTTGCACCCATGGAGTTTTTTCTTCCTTTATATTTGCTATTAACAGGAAGACTCCTGAACTGTGGCGGTATAATGAAGTCAGTGATATTCATGTATACTTAATGATGCATCTATCGTATGACAAATCATTTTTTCCTTTTCTATCTTTTGAAAATTTACAATTGGTTTGAAACTGTCTTGGTGATACTCTTTTTCCTCTCCAATTGGAACACCACTCAAGGGAATTTTCCTTACTATGTTGAATATTTGCTGTGTTTCTTTAATGAGCTTTCCAGTTGGTCTATAGTAAAAGTTGGGGTGGTGCACCTGTTTGACATATTTTCTTTTATATGTCTAGCATGCTTGTACCTTATAGTTTTCTTCATGAATGTTCTTTGCTGGCCTCCATGGGTTAGACACAATATAATCCCATAGTCTCTGTTTATAGGTTCTGTTGCTCCTCTTTCTTACTTCATCACGTGATCCGGGCATTATTCCAAGGAATTCACATCCACCAGAGGAAGAGTTTCAATCTTCAGTCTCTGTTGATGCTGGGGGACGACAAACACCAAGCCTTCAGTTTCCTCGAACAAAAGAAGTAATGGTCAATGGCCTTGCTGTAAGGGTGAAGTATTGTGAGACTTGTATGCTGTATCGTCCTCCTCGTTGCTCACATTGCTCCATTTGTAACAATTGTGTTGAGCGCTTTGATCACCATTGCCCTTGGGTTGGACAATGTATTGGACTGGTATGATAGTTGGCAATGGCATTTTATGGCATAATTGATTTTGATACTCATATTCTTTTTTCATGGGCGTTCTTGGCTCTGTCTCTTCATAACTATCATTTGTTGTGGCTTCTTCCATGTGCAGAGGAACTATCGTTACTTCTTTCTGTTTGTCTCATCAGCAACCATTTTATGCATCTATGTGTTCTCCATCTCAGCCTTTTACATTAAGGTTCTGATGGATGACGAGCGCGGCACAGTTTGGAAGGCTATGAAAGAATCCCCTGCGTCTGTGATACTGATGGCTTACTGTTTCATCTCTCTATGGTTTGTTGGTGGATTAACTGGCTTTCATATGTACCTTATAGGTACAAATCAGGTTAGTCGACTTCTCTTTGCATTTCTGGATTCAACGTCATTCCGGGTACTAAGACATTTATTTGATTACAGAAGCCCTTCCTGATTAAAGAATGTTGGAAGGCTTCTCTTGGTTTACTTTTCGCAACTAGATTCTCAACAGTTCTTCTGTGACCATAATAACTTCATCACCCAGATTAGTGAAATATTATTCCTTGTTTTTGCAGACTACCTATGAAAATTTCCGGTACAGAGCTGATAACAGGATCAATGTTTACAATCGGGGTTGTTTAAACAATTTTCTGGAAGTATTTTGCACAAAAGTGAAGCCCTCTAGGAACAATTTCCGGGCTTATGTTCAAGAGGAGGTACAGAGGCCTCTGCCTCCAGTCAGTGCCCGGGAGCCAGAACTGGATGATTTAGGTGGAGACCGCCGTCCTAAGGTTGAGGATGATCTAGATATCGGTGAGGACCTATTGAAGATCTCCCAGCGTAGGAACATTGAAGAAATTGATGAGGATATTCGGAGCAGAGGGAGTAATGGGCCTCCACATAATACTTCTGATGTTGAATCAGTTTTGGGTTCAGATCACCGAGCCCCCACAATTCGAGCTGATGCAAGGCACTCTAGTTGGGGTAGGAGAAGCGGGAGCTGGGAAATTGCACCTGATGTCCTCGCCAATTCAAATGTCACTGAAAGTAGAGGTTATGTTGCATCGAAGGAGGTTCGCCAATGACAGGTGACTGGTTTGTGTTTCTGATATATGCATTGTACGGCATCAACATGGATGATTTGGGGGATATTTAGCGAGAGGGAAAAAAATCTGGAAATGCTCTTTGAGCAGACTTTACTTACGATTATGCAAATGGGCGTTAAATTCATTGACCCTTTGGGTATAAAACTTATTTGACCTTTCTTTTTTGTGGTGATTGTAGCTCTTTTGGGAAGTGTAGAAAATGTGTGTCTGTAATTGTTTGAGAGACAAAAGGATGCCTTCTTTTTTCTTTTCCCTTTTTCAATTTTTTTGCCGAACAGTCCAATATGTGAATCGCGTCTCTAGTGCTGGCTTTATTCTTTGTGTAAATAACCAGTTGTGATACTTCAGAAGTTTCCCTACTTGTTACTTCTTGCCAACTCATGGAGCCTAAAGGCAGGTGACCCGAGAAAATCTTGAATTGCCAAACTAGTAAATATAAGAAGTAATCAACAAAACCGATTGAAAAAGACAAACTTGCTGCACTTCCTGGTTGACTCTGCTAATACATTTTCATCAATCTCTCACTATAGCGAACCACCCCCTTTGTCGGGGTTCATCCAAACGAGCCAGTGACAATCATTGTTGCATAACAATTCTGAGAGCCGATCGTGCAGTCAAATCAGAAATATACTTCCAGGAATTCTCTTGAATTGGCCTTAAGGAAGGAGGCTACCTCAAGCTCTCCTCGAAGGATTTTGAAGACAAATAACTCTCCAACAATCAGATATTATGCTTTATTTTGTTACGATAGAGTGATTAAATCATTCGCTAGAGGATATTCAAGATGCCAAGGTTGCTGGTGATGGTGCAGATAATCGATTCATATTCCACCTATTTCTGCTGGAAATTATATATTACAGCTACTTAGTATAATTATATTTTTAGCTACTAAGATTCTTTTGACATAAGTATGCTCATTTTGTCACGGGAAAAAAAAATCTTTACTTAAGAAACTGTTACTATTTTATTTGCTGTAATATAGAAAGCTTTAAACATTTTTTCCACATTTTTTTAAATTTTTTTAAAAAATGATGTTTTGCTTGACGGCAAATATTCTTATGTAAATACAGTTAAATCAAATGGATAACTTGAACATCAAGCCTCTCCATAGATGAGCTCGGTGTGAAAAATCCAAAAGAGAGGAAAAAACAAAGGAGCGGACATCAAATGTGTTTGAAATATCAGCCATGGATTGATTTCGACCTAAATTTCCTATTGTTTTACATTGATGTGATGAGACTTTACTCAAATACTTGACTTTAGATTAAATAAGTTGAAATAGAAAAATCAACAGCAAAAAAGAGGTCCTCAAAAAAGGAACAAATACAACATCACTTTATCCATACTTACATAATTCAAAGTAGTCACTATGCAGAGGTGTTCATGGATTCAAAGGTCCGGGACTTATTAGGCTATACCCAATAGGCTATTAATCCAATTTATTCTGTTGGGTTATAAGTTTAAGTCTATTAAATGGGGTGGATCTTTACATATCATGGATTAAGCCCAAGTTTAACTTTGATTAAATCCAAACCCAATTCTTAATTACATTTATAAAAAAAATTAAAAAAATTTCAATTAACAATTCAAAATTAATTGGCTTAATATTTCCAATATCATTTTAATAATTATTGTAATGCATTGTGTATGCAAGTTTTTTTTAAAAAAAAAACATAATATGTAATAAGTTATACTATAAGATAAATATTTTCACAAAAGATAATATTATTTAATGAAATTAATTATATAGTCACAAGCTTTTCATTTTTAGTAAAAAAAATAAATGTCAAAATTTTTTATTTTTTAATTCTTTTATTTACGCATGCATACTATGCATTAGTTAATAAAGAGAATAAAGTAAACATTTTATTTTATTTTTGAAAGAAAACGCTTATTTGCATCTATATATCTTTCTTTTTTCAAGTAAGAAATTTCTCTTGATTTAAAATTTAATATATAATACCTCCACAAAAGGATACTCATGATGCATGTAATTTCCCATATCATGAGTATATATTATAATTTTAAATACAAGTTATTGACACTAATAGTTTATTTGGTATCACTTTTTTTTTTCAATTAATACTGAACTAGAATTCCAGTGTAAAAAGAAGCAATAGGTTGCAACTTCTCTTTCCAAAAAAAATTTTAAAGTTAAAAATTAATTAAAAAAATCAGACAAGATATTAAATCTATTAACTTATACATAAAACCAATAGAGTAATAAAAAAAAGATAAAATAGTTATAGTTAAATTAAATATTCTGCAATAAAATAACAAACCCTAATCGTCATAAGAAGAATCATTTTTCCTTATGGGATCCATTGTCATCCTTTTGGATGCTTTGGTTCATATCTTCATTAACAATCAGACTGATGATAGAAATATCATATTTTGTACTTAAGAATATTTAGTAATTTAAAATATTTTTGAAAATAATACTATAATTTTTTATTTATTATTTGTTTCCCTTTCTAATCTAAAATCTTTTTAATTCATACCATTATACAATTACATGTGTTATACAATAATATTGTTAGTTAATTGTATTATATTGATGAGAAGTTATTAGGAAATCCATAGAAATTACAAAACTTATGTTTCTTTATATATATATATATATATATATTTTACTTACTCTATTAATATTAACTCTTATTAAGTGTATCAAAAAATGAAACTAAAATATAAAATAAATGTTGTTGTCTACAATAATTAAAATAAAATTTCTATTTTTATTTTAATTAAAATAAAATATAAAAAATATTATTTTACTACTTTGCAGACCAAATTATATTTTACACTCAAATAATTCATCATTTTCTCTTATATTATTTTTAATGAATAAGGGATCCCTATTATTAAGCCCATAGGTTTATCATGAGCCTAAGTTCTGATTTGTAAATAGGTTTAAAATTATTTAGACTTAAATTTGGGCTTAGACTCAAAATTCATTATATCTCATGGACTTTAGCCCAAACTTAGCCTAATTGGCCCATGAGCAAGTCTATGTTCGATTGATTGGCTTAAATGTAGAAGTTGGCTAAACAAAAGATTTAGTAGGATAATTGTCTAACCAATATATGATAAAAAGTGTAAATCCAAGTATGTACAAACAATGCGACTACAATAATCATCCAACAAGAATCCCCCTAATATTATCAAAATGCTGAAGATACATATTTGCACATAATTCATTTGTGAGCATAATAATTGACATACTTGATACCTATATATATATATATATATATATATATATATACTAATAGATATCTCCTCTTCAGATCATCTTCTCTACATTATTGAAACTCTACTTAGACATTGACTTGATCGTCTTAATGAACCATTTTTATCATGTGTTATTGATTTTATTATGCTTATAGATTATTTCTCAATCATTCATTAATTTGCTAATCAGTCTCACTTGAAAGGAGAGTTTCACATATAAAGTAATACTAAACTTATTGTTTACAAATCAGCGCATAATAAAAAAGAGTAAATTTTATTTTCACAATAAAAAATTCACACTTTAATGCATAATCACATTCAAATTACTTTGAAACATACTATCATGAACAAATGTGATTATGTGTGAGATTATCATTGTAAAAAGTATTTTTTTTTTCTTCTATGTAATATTATGGGTTGATGAAACTCAATTCCCAATTTTGGCAACTAGCTAAGTTGACGTGAACTTAAAAAGTGATATGTAATCCAAACAAAATCATGCATCATTTTCAAGTTCTTATTGTACCACTTCAATTTCATCATTCATTCTTTCATCAAATTCTAGAGAAATGCACATCACATTCATGCTTATCCTCTTGCTGCGCATATCAATTCCATGACACTTTCTTATATCATTCGATCACTTTGTCAAATAGTTATCAACTCATACAAGTTCAAGACGATGACCTCATTTTCATGTAACTTATCTAAAAGGAAAACCAAAAAATTAATACCATATAACTTGGCAAATAGCTTACATCATATCAACACTTTAATCTATTTCCTTTCTTAATCCGCATTCTTTGCCCCCAAATTGTAGGTAAACAACCAATCAGAAAAAAACTTAAAATAACTAAAAAACTTCACTCAAAGTAAATAAATTTTTTATTCTTTTTAAAGGTATATATATTAATAATTCAGGAATTGATTGACCTCTCAATCAATTCTTTGACTATCTTTGAAGAATATAAATTAATCTTAAATTTAAAGAGAATTATTTTTATTTTAACAATATCTATTAAAGTATTAATTATTATTAGTAGAATAAAGCTTAAAAGAAGTAGGGAAAGAAAAAGGATAGGGTTCAAATAGTTATCAGTAATAATTATATCTAATAAGAAACCATCAGTTGATAATATATATCTTGAGAGCTGAGTCATGTGCTTTAGTTTATGTTTCACTTCCTAAACAAGGAATTTTTTTAATCCAAAAACATGATAAAACAGCTCCAAAGTGACCCCAACTTGCTGTACTTTTTGGGCTTCCCGATGTTAGGTATGGGGGTATAGTACATCCAAGTAAAGGATGAGGGCAAGAAAATAATTTCGCATATGTCAAATTCTGGTCAGCTAAACTTGTGGACACCAACTCTACACGTGCGATGCCTAAGCCCATGTGCGAAGCGGGATCAATACTAAACTCCCCTAATTTAATGAATTAATAATACTACATCTTCGTTTGCTACGTCATTTACCATGTGAGAGATTGCCACGTATGTGGATTTGATCCACGTGTGGTTCCACGTGGAAACCAATTTCACGGAATCCAATAATTTTTAACAAAGCAAAGTAGATAGACTAGGACAATATTATATAATCACTTCTTCCCCTCCACATTTCATATTATTCACAGGTTATCGGTCTGGGTTCCACCGCTGCCTAAATCCTTTTACGTAAAATTTTTTAGAAAATCATTAGAAAATGGTAATAACATAAAATTTTTATTAATAATAAAAAATTTTGATAATATTTTAATGATAAAAATATATATAAATAAATAATAATATAAAATTAATTTATACTAATAGTAAATCAAATTTAAATTTTATCATACTTTACAATCAATTTTATCAAAGTTTAATAGAAAAATCATAAAAAAAATACATTTTTATATAAAATCTTACAATTTTTTTAAAAAATTGTAAGTATGTACAAATTTTACTTACAATATTATACAAAAAATTATAACTCTATCATTTAAAGTTATATAAAAATATTTTCCAAATTTTCTCACTTGTATATAAAAATTATACTTTTAATAAAAAATTATAATTTTTTTTCATAAAATTAATAAAAGTGTATGAATATAAATTTTCATGAATGTTCCATTAATTTTCAAAAAAATTCACATCATAAGTATAGAGGGGACACAAATATTTTTTATATAGAAATTATGAATTTCTGTGCTATGTCTAAAAAAAAAATTAACATTGTCTATTCTTTTTATTGAGATTATCCGTATTCTATTGGCATCACCTCTGAATTAAATTATACAGTTACGAATTATTCATTAGTCTCATCAGTAATATCTGTTAAATGTGTAACTTGTGCAATTAAATACATAATTAATTAAAATTTATAGTTTTTGAAAAGAATAATTAGAAGGGACGAGAGAGAGTAGATATTTTATTCTGTGATCTGCGAGAAAGTTACGTTTCAAAGAGGGGAAAAGAAAGCGATGTTTGGTAGCTGGGTGAGACGTGAACCTTAATCTCACGTAATCCCTATTAATTAATAATAATTTTTTAATAAAGAGGAGCACAAAGCAAATTGATTAATGATTATTTTGTACTTATCGGAACTATTATTGTCGTTTTATGTTACATAAACAATATAAAAATGGGGGTAGGGCTCTACATTTAGATTCTATTAAACTCATCTTTGGGTAATTAATATAAATTAGGATATGATGATTTTGTACCTAATCCAAATGGCCAATTCTTTTTGATATTTTTATTTTTATTTTCCGCAAAATATTTAGCTATAAAATGAAAACTATGTTAAAGATGGCTGGTCAACAATCTGCTTGCTTTAAGTAAAATTGTAGGGTTGGGGTTCCGTGAGATGCCAATATGAACAGAATTTTGCACAGATATCAGCTCACCAAAAACGAAATAATGGTTGGGAAAATTAAGTAAAGATTTAACACGTTTTTTTTTTTTGGTTCAATAATGTATGATTGTAAATAGAAAATTAGAATAAAGGTTGGCATGCTGTAAAATGTAAGAAACATGGAACATGATTGACGTAAATCATGATGGTAAGTCACAATGTACTTTCGATCGGTCGAAATAATGGGTATAGTAAATTACTCCGATGAGCACCATTATAAATCGGACAAAAGATAGCATGTGTCACGTTCTATTTGGACCCGTAACATGTTATTTGCATTGTGTGTCAAAAAATCTAGAGACAACGACATACATATCATCTAAATATCAAACCAACCCTATAAATAAATATTTTAATTTTCAATTGAGGATTAATGTTCTTATCTTATTTTTTATGGATTCTTCTCTGACTTAAATATTAGAATGTGTTTGTACTATTCTCTGCCGCCTTAGACCTACAACTACATTTTTTTTTTTTTTGTGGATCTTGGTAGAACGAGCTTAGAGGTCTCGGTGTGAACACCCTAAATTATTATTTTAGTAAAAAACCTCAAATGGCATATATAATTTGATCATATAAATTTCAATTTTTTTATGATGATGAAGAGTCAGTTCAAATTTGATCAGCAAAAAAAAACAAAAAAGGTGCTTTGAAGCATTAAGATAGAGTTCAAAGAAGAGAGCTTTTGACAAGTTCATCCTTAAAGTGCTTATCCTGAAAACGCAGAGATCAACTTAGTTGACTGATCCAACCCATCTTCAGAAATTCTGAGATTCCTTAATTTTAACCACCGCACCCAGAGTGTAAAGGAGCCGCTAATTCTTGATATTCTTTGCACAATGTTCACACAACCTCAATTGAAGAAAATTTGTATATCTAAACTGCTAGTTATGCTATAAATAGCATAAAATACCAATTATTGAGGAAGGACCCGATCACCTGCATCATATCTTCGTTCTCTATTTCACATTGGTCCCACTATTGCTTCATCTTCTCCAAATACATTCCTTCAATTTTTTCCTAATATTATTAGTTTCACTTGTAACATGCACTAAATAATAAAAATTTTAAAAATAAAATAATAGCATATTTCAGAATGAAATAGTATGTCCCGAAAAACTTCTCACTCAAAAATATTACAAATGTCATTTAAAAAGGAATTTTAAGAGAATTTTTACATTGTTTAATAAGTGCAAGAGGTATATGTATATTTTCAAACCACAAAAAAAAAATTGCATACTAAAATTAATTTAGGAGAATTTCATATAGCTTATCCATTAATTTATACACAACATTTTCTTTATTTTTGGAAATTCAAAAAATCCAAGAATAAAATAATTTATTTCATTCTAATATCCATATATATTATTAATTTCTTTAAAAATTTATAACAATACTTATATATCATCTCACTCTTTAAAATCATCAAAAGTAATAATCAAACAAATAATAAAAAATTATATAAAAAATATAAAACTACAGTAAAACCTCTATAAATTAATAATGTTGAGATCATGAAATTTTATTAATTTAGAGAGGTATTAATTAATCGATAAATTAATAATTTATTAATTTAAAGAATATTTTCTCGATTTAGCGAATATAAATTTAATTACATAAAAATTATTATGTATATCACTAATATATAATGTACATGTATCATATATATTTTGTAAATTAATTTTAAAAAATTATTGTACATATATATTTATGAAAATAAGTAAATGGTATTCATTGTTTTTAGTACTTAATAAACAATATTCATTGTATTGACTAATTAAACAAAGTTCAATATATAAGTCACTTGCATCTATGGTTCATTATATTAGAACTAAATATACATTCAACGTATAATGATGAAGGGAACTATTATATAAACAACATAAAAAAAATTCTTAAAATCATATCTAACAATGACTTCTTATCTAAAAAGTGTCTAGAAATCAACCATGACCAATCAAATATATAAAGCATTATGTGAGTATAAGAGAGATCACCCCACATGCACTAAAAAAGATTTACAGCAATGGTTTGATGAAAAATATTATTTGAAAGTTAATCAAGGTACAATATCAAACACTCTCAAGCAATCATTTGAATACCTTTCGACTAACTTAGAAAAAGGAGAGGATACTAAGCGACACAAACCAACAAAATTTTCAGAAATGGAGAAGGTTGTTTATGAGTAATTTCTCTAATACCAGTATCATATGAATATAACTGGAGAGTTAGTTTTGGAGAAGGCAAAGAAGACGATGAAACTTTTATATCCTTAACAGCCTTCTGAGTACAACCTTTCTCAAGGTTGGCTTGAGAAGTTCAAGTTAAGACATGGTATCAAGTCATTTCGTCGTTTCGGAGAGAGTGATTCGATTGACACACAGGACATAGAGAAAAAATTAGAGTCTATAAGGGAAAAAAATAGTCCAGTTCTCTATGAAAGATGTTTTTAATATGAACGAAACTGATTTGTTTTATAGGTTACAAGCTAATCATTCTCTTACAACAAAGCAACTTGAATGAAAAAAACAGGATATAGAAAGGCTTATAATTGTTATTTGTTGCAATGAGGATGACTTAGAAAAAATTCCTTTATGAATTATTGGAAAGTATGCAAAGCTACGTTGCTTCAAGAATGTTAGTATGAACAGCTTGAATTGTCAAGACTGTGCTAACAAAAGAACATGCATGACTAGCGTGCTTTTTGACAAATATGTTCGTTGGCTGGACTAGAAAATGCATGGTAGAAGAATTTTGTTGGTGGTAGATAATTGTCCAGCTCATTCAAGAAATATTGAAGGACTTCGAAATTTTGAGTTATTTTTTTTTTGCCACCTAACATGACATCAAAAATCCAATCATGTGATGCTGGGATAATAAGAACTTTCAAGATGCACTACCGCAG
>JANHAO010026569.1:0-11063 GCA_026873985.1 Saraca asoca | reverse complement strand
GCCACAAGCAATCCATTAAGATCTCAATGCATTACTTAATTTTCCTATCCTCTTCTAAGGTGATTATCAAAATCTCAATAACCATATCAATATCTAAATCAAATGGATCCATTTAAGTCAAATATTACAATAAAAACAAAGAGGAAAGGAAGAGAAAGGGCTAGCAATTGAATGCAGAAAGACATATCAAGATCTCAACATTAATCTTCAAGTGTCACCCTTGGATGATTACAAGATTAGCCTTCCATGGAGGCTGAAAACTACAAGGAAAAATGAAGAAAAATGAGCTGCACTACCCTACAAGAAACTAAGCTAAAACTACTCCTAAAACTGAAGCAAAAACTCTCAGCCAAAATCTCTTTGCCCGAGTAAAGAAGAAGAAGCTAGCTAGCTAGGTGGATAGGCAATGATGGAGGCTATGGTCTACTACCTCTGCCATTGCATGTTGGTGTGTTTTGCAGACTGCTTTTCCACTTTTTCTTCTCTCTTTTATGTCTCCAGCTGGCTAGTTGTGGGTTGGAGCAAAGGGTGTTGCATTAGGCTTAAGCTCATGTCAATTAGGGGCCTTATAAGTCCAATTCTGCAGAGCCTATTTTTGTAGCATCTCTGCCCCAGAATTGTAGCTCAATTTTGATGCCCAATTTGATCTCTTCAGCTCTGGAATCTTCATATGAATTGTGGATTTATGTGTTAGCTTCCATTTGGGATTTGTTTCACCTCATTTAGACCTCTACAGCTCAAGTTATGATCAGTTGAATGCACAGAGGTCAGCTGCCCGAGACAGGGCTGAGATAGTATTTTGATTCTAAATTGAACTCCAATTTTGGATGACTAATTGTGTGATTCAGCTTTTGCAGTCTTCATGAAATTGTAGATCTCTCTCTTTTCTTTCTTGTAAGATAAGAATCACATCAATTGGATAAGTGTAGCTCGTGTTATGGCCAAAATACAGAAACTGCTCAAAATGGCCAATTATGCAGAATTTTGTAAAATGAATCCAATTAATATTAAATCACAAATACACACTAACAAAGCTGGATGTAAGCAATTTTGAAGCTTAAAATGCTAAGTTTGAGGATAAATAAATGCATGAAATATTGTTTTATCATTAAGCAACCTATTAAGTGTAAATAGGTGTTTATTGTGAAAGTTAATCTGAATGGTTCCATTGCTTGATTGAAAGCTTACTTAGCGGCAAAGGGGTTATGCTCAGACTTATAGCATCAATTATTCTAAAATTTTTTCTCTTATGACTAAGATTACTTCTGCTCATTTATTTATCTTTCTTGCTGCCTCTCAAAATTGCATTTTTCATCAGCTTGTGTGAAAAATGCCTTTCTCCATGTGATCTACTTGAGAAAATATATATCGAGCAACCATCTGGTTTTCTTGCTTAAGGGTAGTATGAAAAAGACAAGGTGTACAGGTTGGAAAAGTCTTTGTACGGATTGAAACAGTCTCCTTAGGCCTGGTTTGGAAAATTTAGTGATGTGATCATGGAATTTAGGATGCAAAAAAGTGATCATGATCATTTTATTTTCTATAAACAATCAAATTTCAGTTGTACTCTTCTAGCTATCTATGTGGATGATATTGTGATTACTGGCAGTGATAATTTAGGCATTTTAAAATTAAAGACTTTTCTTCAAACCAAACTTCAGACTAAGGAACTAGGAGCATTTTGATACTTATTGTGTATTGAGATTGCTCAAAATAAGAAAGGAATTTTCTTGTCACAAAGAAAATATGTGCTTGATCTTTTGAATGAAACAGGTTTGCTTAGGACCAAATCATGTAATATCTTTATGACTCCAAACGTTAAGCTTGGATTAGAAGAGGGAAAACTACTGGAAGACCAAGAATGATATAGGTGGTTAGTGGGAAAATTGAACTATCTTGCTATCACGAAGGTTGACATTTCTTTCCCACTTAATGTAGTAAGCTGATTCATGAATTATCTAAGAACCTCTCATTGGGATGCAATTATTTACAAATTAAAATATTTAAAGAAGGCACCTGGGTGTGGAATCTTATACAAAAATCATAGCTATTATAGAGTAAAAGGCTTTTCTGATGCAGACTGGGCAGGATGTTCCAAGGACCAAAGATCTACTTTAGAATATTGAGTGTTTGTCAGTGGAAATCTTATGTCTTGAAAAAGTAAGAAACAAGTTATTGTATCTCGATCAAATGTAGAATTTGAATATTGAGCTATGGTTTATGTTACATATGAGCTTGTGTGGATTTCTTACCTTTTTCGTTAACTTGGTATCAAGTCCTCTAGAGCTATGCAGTTATGGTGTGATAATCAGGCTGCCACTCATATTGCTACAAATCCAATTTTTCATGAGCAAACAAAACATATAGAGGTTGATTGTCATTTTGTTAGGTAGAAACTCTAGGAAGGAGTAATTGATCTTAGGCATATTAGAATTGGGGATCAACTTGCTAACTTATGTGCTAAGGCACTTCCAAAAAAATGGATTGATGATATTTGTAACAAGCTAGGCATGTTTGATATCTATGCTTTAGCTTGAGGGGGATCGTATTAGTGAATAAATTAGTTAAAGTGATAAGCCTATGTAGGATAAGTGATAAATCTAGATAGGTTAATAAATTATAGGCCTATTAGGACTCTAGTTCATGTATGTATATTCAATATAAATTACATAAGCCTGACTCATTGTTAGTACGGCTTCATAATATCTTCTCTTTTTCTCCCTCTTAACATTAATGATTATAATAAAAAGGTGTATATGTTTTTGCAAGCTTGCTACAAAATTATTATGTTTGAGAACATATTTTATCATGTTTTATATTTTAAATATAATCATATTTTTAGCACAGAAAATTTAATAATAAATTTTTATTTTACATTTAAAAAAATGTTAAAAATAAAACATATATCAAATTTTCATACAAATTACAATAATATAATATTATGATAAAAATATATTTAATCATAGCATGAATATAAAGAAACCAATGCTTATTAATTAAAAAAATGAGGTGTATCTAATTGATTTTCTCATATTAATTACACTAATATAATATTACTTTAAACAATTTGAAACTTACCTTTTATACATAAAATAAATTTTATTACTAAATTTCCTTTTATTGTTAAATTTTCTATTTTAGAATTATGATTATATATTAAATATAAAATATGATCAAATACAAATATGATTATAATAAAAACATATAGTTATATTGCAACAATATATATTACGTTTAAAAACATATTTATCATATTTTATATTTTAAATATAATCATAATTTTGACATATGTAATTTAATAATACAATTTTATTTTACATTTAAGAAATGTTAAAAAATAAAACATATGTCAACCTTTTATATAAATTTAAACAATATGGTATTACATCTAAAAATATATTTTATTGTAATATGAACAAATTAATGATTATTATTTAAAAAATATGGGATATATCTAGTTATTTACTCATAATATAATTTGTAATAATATAATATTATTTTAAAGAATCTGAAACATTTTTTAAACATAAAATCAAATATTATTTCCAAAATTCCGTTTATTACTGAATTCCCTATTTTAGAATTATAATTACATTTTAAATATTAAATATGATCAAATAATACATGATTTAAAATATCATAATCTCTCCATAAATTTAAAAGGATTGTCTTCCTAAATTAAATAATGTTAATTTCTGTAAAAATACTAATTGCAATAATATAATATTATTAAATAAAATAATCTTAAAAATTTGATAATATTATGTTTAAAAACATGTAATATGAACAAATCAATGTTTATAAATTGTAACAATATAATATTATATTTAAAAATATATTTGATGATATTAATTTTGTATATAAATTGCAAATTATTGATTGTAATAAAAAAAGTATGGTGTATTTCTCATTGCAAGTTTTCAATAACATAGTATTACTTTTCAAAACATATTTCATCATATTTTATATTTTGAATATAATCATAAATTTTAACATAGGATATTTAATAATAAAATTTTATTTTACATTTAAGAAATGTCAAATATATATGTTTGATTATAATATAAATATGAACAAATCAATGATTATTAATTAAAAAATATGGGATATATCTAATTGATTTATGCATAATATGAATTACAACAATATCATATTACTTTAAAGAATCTGATTTTTTAAATGTAAATTAAAATTTTATTACTAAATATCCTTTTATTATTATAAATTTCATTTCTTAGAATTATGATTCCATTTTATATTTAAAATATGATTAATTATATTTTGGAGGGAAAACATTTTATACTAACATTGTTATTTAGTTTGTTCTATTTTAAAATTGTAAAAAAATGGTTTTAAAATACTATTGTGATAAACACTATTTAAAAAATGTATCTTGTAATTTCAAATTAAATAAAATTTGGTGTACCTGATGTATGTCTTTAAAAAACATAAAATTAATTATAAAACATATACTCAATTAATAAAAAAATATAAGCAACTACATTAATTATAAACAATTTAAGACAATATATGTAATAAAATCACAGATAAACTTAGATTTCTATGAGTGAAAAGTTCTTTATTTTTTTTATTTTTTTACCAATTTTTTGAAATGAGTAATAGATGAACATTTGATTTATTAAACAATCATAATAAATGAGTTTAAAAAAAATATGAATCCATTATCAATGCCTGATGATGACGCTTTAATTTTATCTTAAAATGCATTGATAATGTGTTTCAAATTTTAATGTTTTGACATAAAATTTATTAATTGTTCACCCTTTAAAAATTTTGAATTTATTTCTTCAAATTTCAAATCCAACAGAGAAAAATATAAGAGAAAACATACAATAATATTGAGGTAAAATAAAATCATAGAACTAACTTTTTTTAATTAAAATAATCTTAGATAAACATAAAAAGTCTAATGGCTGTACAAAGAAAAATCATAGACTCATTTTTTAAAAAATCCAAACAGATATACAATACATAAGGGGTAGTATAAAAAGTCTAAAATAATATACAAAAATACAAACATAAAAGAATTAAAAAAAATGTAACAATGATATAGTAGATATTCAAATATAACTAAGATAAATCCCATAAATGATATGATATGATAAAATTAGCACATTTAGTTTAATTAATGAAGCAATAGAGATAATCAAAATAAAATAAAAGCAAATGATCAAATAGCATAACAATTGAATACCTTTGAAGTTCTTCATCCTAACATAATGTATTACAAAAATGATAGGGGTCTTGGATTCATGTTAGGAGAAAAAAGAGATAATTTCCTTCCTAAATTGACTTTACAGGGTTAATTTAATACTATTTTTTTAAAATAACAATTTTAAAAACGAAACATCAACTAAAAATTTATCCAAATTAATCATGATTTTAAAAACTAACTATAAAAAATAGTTACAATTTTAGATAAATTATTTAAGTATTTAGTTTACTCTAGATTTTTAGTTCTACTTTAAATTCCTGACTTTTGAAACCATGTTTTCCACTCTCAAAATTGGTGTCCAAATATATAATTTCTCCCATGACATTTGTAATATTAAGGATAAATCCAAATAATTTGTAATATTATATTAATACAAATTAATAAAAATATTAAAAATCATAATAATGGTATATATATATAGCAACTAAAAATGTTTCATTTTTAATGGTTTGAATTTCATTGAAGCTTAAAAGGTCCATTTGTTTTGATAGAAAATATTTTTCGTAGGAATAATCTTGTTTATATGTACTTATAGCTATAAAATATTAAGATAATAGAAAATGCTCAATTTGTTTAATGTTATATGTAGAGAATATGGTAGAAAACATCTTTTATTTTCAAAAGAAGGTTGTTTTCCTCTGCCACCATGGTACGATTTATTATTTTATTAATTGTAAGGTATACAAATGGTATAAAAGTCTTTTACTAATATATACAAGCAAATGAGACTTTTTCATAAAAAAATATCTTCCGGCAAAACAAACAAAACCTAAGATAAGAAGTCATATGTAGGAATACCAGAGTCCATCAACTTTTTAATTATGTAGTTATTTTGGAAATTCATTAGGTATTTGTGGCGTGGGGCCAATCTTATATTTGTAATTGTTGAGGGTAACTCCAAGGTTATGTATCAAGTGTGCACTATCTTCAAGAATTTCTCAAACCTTGAAAATAAGAAACTTTTAATTGTACTTTGTAGTTGATCACCCTTTGCTATAAATATAAAATATTAATTAATAAATGTGAAAAAAATATAGGAAACTAACAAAACTGTTGTGGGTATTTTTTAGGCGATGCAAAATGGGTCGACAAAAGTCCAACAAGAGAGAAATGTAACAAAAAAGGGCCCAGATCACCCAAAAAACTAAGGTCACTCGACAAAGGCACCAGCTCGCTAATCATGAGCTTAAGATGCAGGACCAAACCAAGATTCCAGCTTGTTGAGGACAGACTTCAATTCATTGGTCAAAGCATGCTGCCCCAACCATCTTCCAAAAGACTCACTTTGATTGAACCTGAGTATGAGATCAACTAGCACAGCCAACAGGTTGCCTAACACGAGCTCAGACTACCAAACGAGCTGCCTTAAGCATATGTACGGAATGCCCAAGTCCAGTCATCAGCTAGAGGCACACTCTCCTAACCGACAAGTCAGTCTCCAAAACTGACACATTAGCCTCCAAAAAACTGATAGTGAATTGCTAGGCATTTATTGCCCATTAAGCATTTATTGCCCATAGCAACGGAAAAGATAGTTTTACAACTTGTCAAATTACACTTGTAACCCTCACTAGCTCTATAAATAGGAAAAGAAATCATTGTAACATATATAGTGAAAAATACATGCAAAAACTCTGTCGGAATAGTGAGAGAACTCTTGTACTATTACTCTGCTGAAATACACAGAGAAAACACCGCACAAAAGCGACTATAAACCACCACGGATATAAGGGTCACACTAACTTTAGCCAAACCACATTAAAAAGTTTCTAGTGTTCATTGTCCTCCCTCTTCTTCTATCTCTTCCTTGCCCATATACACACTTGCAACTTGCAGTTTAGGGGTATATTGGACTTTACTCATTGATCGATTTTCATCGTCAATATTTTGGCACTAGAGAAAGGGCCCTAACTGCGTTCTTTTTCTTTTTGGTTTATTGTTTAGCTATAATGGAAAGAGGAAAAGTCATTAGAAGCACAGACACTACCACTGGTCAACTTGAAGGTCCCGTGCAGTAACAATAAGAAATGTTACCACTCAGAGGCTTAGCCCTCTCTATGGTAGGTGCCCTTGTTGCCCCCACAACAGGTGCTACTGTTGGCATGGCACTTCACACTCCTCATCAACCTACTACTTTCAGGACTAACGAACTTCAAACTTGGCACCAGTGTCAAGAGGCGCTTGAAAATACCGTGAGAGAGCTAGCCAATGTGGTTAAGGTGTTAGCTCAGGCACAAGCCCAGGGTGTGCAGAGACAAGTTAAGGTTGCTGCACCCAGAAGGGAACCCCAGTATCCCGAGGCCCAGCAGGAGAGGCTTGTTAGAAAGGAACACCAACGAGTCATCTCTGTTCATTTGTCCTATTCATGACTGAGGTCGAAGGTCCATTGAGCTCAAAAGGATGATGATAGGAATGATCAATGATGTGAGAGCTCGTGTCAAGAAGAAGACACAAACAAAACCCATCATGAATGTAAGTCGGAATGCCACTCCCACAATCAAGGGGGTGACAGGAGTCATCAAACCATCAACCGTCAGTCTGAAACTCAAGACCCAAAGATCGAAGAGCTGCTTCAGAGGGTGCAATAGCTAGAGAAATAACCTGTAGCTTAGAGTAGTCAAGATTGCTACGAGGAAAAGACACCTTTCACACAAGAGATTGAGGCAGAGCTTCTTCCTAGCAACTTTAAAATCCTAAACATCCCGCAATACAATAGGGACAGTGACCTGTACAACCACTTGGATGCATTTAATGTCCAAATGGATCTCTAAACCACCCCGTTAGTCAAATGCCACATTTTCCCTACCATCCTTAGGGAAATACCTCGGACGTGGCTTAGGAGTCTTGCTTCTCATAGCATTCATAGTTAGGAAGAATGCCAAATGAGATTCCTCAGCCAATACAAGGCACTAAAAAGATAGCTTACACCGTCCTGTCACTTCATGCCAGTCTTCCAGTAGAGAGATGCATTGTTGAAAGATTACATCACATGGTTTAGGCACAAGGTCAACAATGTGGAAAATCCTTCAGATAAGAGCATCCTCATAGCAATTACGGCTAGACTTCATAAGGATGGCAAGCTCAATGAGAGTATATAAAAGTCCCCAATGAGAGACTTGGGTGAATTTTATGATCGAGCAACTAAGGAGATTAGGTGGGAAGAGACTTTCGGCTTGAAAAAGCCTAATCAGAAAGATGAGTTAAGTGGCTCTAACTGGAGCAAAAAGAGGAATAATAGTAGGAGTAATAGAAAAGGTCAAAAGGGTGGTTTTGATGGTTAAGTCACAAAGAAGGCTAGGGGTGAGCAACCTTAATGCCAAGGTCGTTATGACAGCTACAATGTCCTATCGGACACCCCAGATAGAATTTTTGCAATAGAGAAAGATAACAAGGACCTTAGGAGGCCCAAACCCATAAGGGGCTCCCTTCAAGTGAAGGAACATAAACAAGTTTTATGCCTACCACAATGAAGTCGGGCACAATACTTCAAAGTTCTAGGCACTCAAAGATGCTATCGAGGACCTCATTAAGAGAGGTTGCTTGAGGGACTACGTAGTGTAACCCTCAAGACAATAACCTCCATGGCCTTAGTAACTAACCCAGCATCAACACCAGCAAACTCCCAAAAATGAGGAGACACCCTTGATAAGGACCATATCCACCATTCATGGTGGCCTCATATCATAGGCACCTCGAATAGGTCGCATGACCACTACGTGTGAGAAGCGAGTCGCATCCTACTTGCAAGTCACAGGGAATGTGAAAGACTCACTAAGAAAGCTAGAATAGCCTCAAATAGCATCACGTTCATAGAAGAAGATGCACGGGGGATACACACTCCTTATAATGATGCACTGGTTATTCGGGCCAAAATAGGCAATGTTGAGGTGAGGAGAATAATGATTAATAGTGGCAGCTCGGTAAATGTAATGTATAAAGGATGCTTTGAGATAGGAGTGAGTGCAAGCCAGTTGAGTCCTTCCCCTAAGCCTCTCTACGGCTTCATGGGAGATGGGATATTACCAATGGGACAGATTAAACTCCCACTTACTTTAGGGGACTTGGACCATCAAGCTACTATCATGGTGGACTTTTTGATCATAAACTATCCCTTGGCTTATAATGTGGTGCTAGGGCGACCCACAATGAATGACCTGGACATGGTCATGTCGACCAGGACATTCACCATCAGATTCCTAACCCCTAACGGAGTCAGATGTGTGCAGAAAGAGCAGTAGGTAGCCCAACACTGCTACGAAGATGCGGTTAAGTTAGGGTGTAAGGGAAAAAGGTGCATGTGGTGTCTAGTGGAGAGCCATGATTACCACGAGGGTTAGCCATGATGTCAACCCCCACAAGGTGGATACTGATCAAGCAACAGGCTCGAAAAGCTCGAGGATGTACAGGTTAGTGAGGCAGATGCTAAAAGATGCCTCAAGTTAGGGAAAAGCTTGCCTCTAAATGTGAAAATCCAATTAATCAAGTTTCTCAAGGTGAATCTGGATGTCTTTGCTTGGAACCAGAAAGACATGGTGGGAATTGATCCTGCAGTTATGTCTTACAAGCTCAATATCGACCCCCAACACAAGCCAGTTCACCAAAAGGGAAGACTAATGATTGTTGAGCATTATATTGCTCTGAAGGAGGAGGTGGATAAGGTTTTAGCTAACAAGTTTATCCAAGAAGCTTATTACCCCACTTGGGTAGCTAACCTTGTCCTTGTAAAGAAGAAAAATGAGAAGTGGAGGACTTGCATCGACTTTATTGACCTCAATAAGGCATGCCCAAAAGATAGCTTCCCTTTGCCAAGAATCAATCAGCTCGTGGATGCAACGGCCGGGCACTAACTCCTTAACTTCATGGATGCTTACTCAAGATACAACTAGATCCCCATGGACACATAGAATAAGGAACACACCTCATTTATCACTGACTATGGACTGTATTGCTATAAAGTGATGCCCTTTAAATTGAAAAACACAAGGGCAACCCATCAATGGTTAGTAAACATGATGTTCAAAGAGCAAATAGGAAAAACCATGGAGGTGTACATGGATGACATGTTAGTAAAGTCCAAGCAACTTGCCAACCATGTCCAAGATTTGGGAGAGATGTTCCAAATCCTGAAGAAGTACCAAATGAAGCTGAATTCTTATAAATGTGCATTCAGAGTTGCTTCAGGAAAGTTCCTGGGGTTTATAGTAAACAATAAGGGAATAGAAGTGAAACCAGAGAAGATCAAAGCCCTCATTGACATGAGGTCCCCCACTGGGCCTAAGGACGTTCAAAGGTTAAATGACTAGGTCGTGGCACTCAGTAGATTCATCTCGAAGGCGAAGAATAAATATGTTCCTTTCTTCGATGTCCTAAAGAAGGCAAAGAGGTTCAAGTGGATGCAGCAATGCGAAGTCACCTTCCAGCAGCTCAAATAATATCTCATGTGAGCTCCCCTTTTGTAGAAGCTATAGGAGGGTGAGTGATGTGGTTGTCGAGGCCAACCAAGATTAGAAAATTTATAACCGAGCTACCTTACTTACTACTTGTAGTATAAGGCAACACCAGTCAAGCCTTTAGATCATTCTAATGATAGCAATCAGATTAAGAGGTAAAAATGAAGGGGGTTGGCACTAACTATCCTAATAGCAAACACAATAATGTAGAAATGCAAACAATGGTAAGTAAACCAACTAGCCCAAGGGAATCAACTAAACTTAAGATTAATGTATCCTTGATCACTAAATGTTCATCCAATTGTTAATCATATTTTCTGGCCTTAAATCATAACAAGAAGCCTTGAAATGATTAATGAGTCCTCTACTAAATAAGC
>JANHAO010026568.1:0-11065 GCA_026873985.1 Saraca asoca | reverse complement strand
ATTTCTAGGGAAAGGGTTGAAAGATTAATTAAAGAAAATGTTTTACCTTCCTTAGATTTTAGTGATTTAGGCACTTGTGTTGATTACATTAGGGGAAAATTCAATAAAACCAAAAAGAAAGGTGTAATTAGAAGTTCAAGTCTTTTGGAAATAATTCACATTGACATCAGTGGACCGTTGTCTCCAACTATTTGTGGTAACAAGTATTTTATCACTTTTATTGATGACTTTTTTTAATTTGGTTATCTTTATTTGATTAGAGAAAAATTTGATGCACTAGATAAATTTAAAGTTTTTTAAATTGAAGTAGAGAAACAATTAGGAAAGGTCATCAAGATAGTGAGGTCTGATCATGGTAGAGAATATTATGGTAGATATGAGGCTGTTGGACAATATATAGGACTATCTGCAAGATTCTTGCAAGATTATAGAATTATTCCACAATACACCTCGGAGTCTTGAACAAAATGGTGTAGCCAAAAGGCGTAACCATACATTAAAAAACATGATGAGGAGTATGATGAGTAGGTCAAACTTGCCAGAATTCTTATAGGGTGAAGCCTTGAAGATTGCACTTTACATCCTAAACAGAGTTCCCAACAAATCCATTCCTAAGACACCTTTTGAAGTCTGGATATGTAGAAAGCCTAGCCTAAACCATCTTCATATATAAAGTTTTATGAAGTGGTGACTTCCTTAGGTTTTGAAGAAAATAGGGTTGATAAGTATATATAACTTTAGGTTAGTGGGAGCAAGTTAATTCTTCTCGTTTTGTATATGGATAACATTTCGTTTGCTAGCAATGACTTTGTTTTACTTCATAAGACTAAGCATATGTTGACACAATTCTTTGATATCAAAGATCTTGGAGAAGCATCTTTTGTGTTAGGAATTGAGATACACAGAGACAGATCATATGGTATGCGTGGATTATCTTAGAAGGCTTGTATTAATAGAGTCCGAGAGAAATTCAACATGCAGAATTCTAAACCTAGGGATGTTTCAGTCATTAAAGGTGACAAGTTCAACAAAGATCAGTGTCCTAAAAATGAGCTTGAGGAAGTAGAAATGAAAGACAAACCTTTTGATAGTGTATTGGGGAGCTTGATGTATGCTCAGGTATGCACTAGACCTAACATTGCTTTCATAGTTAGCGTTTTGGGGAGATACCAGTCTAAACCTAGTAAAAATCACTGGATAGCTGCTAAGAAAGTGATGAAGTATTTATAAAGGATTAGAGATTACATGCTTGTATATAGAAGAGATGAATTAGAGATAATAGGGTATATTGACTCAGATCTTGCTGGGTGCCCTGATGATAGGAAATCAACCTTAGGCTATATTTTCATGATGGTTGGAGGTGCGATATCCTAGAAAAGTAAGAAACAAACATTGGTTGCCTCTTCTACTATGCAAGTAGAGTTTGTTGTTAGTTATACTGCTGCTACTCGTGCTGTTTGGCTGAGAAATTTGGTGACAAGACTTTAGATTATCGATTCTATTGCTAGGCCACTAAGGATCTACTGTGATAACATTGCTGTAGTATTTTACACTAAGAATAATAAGACTACCAATGGTTCAAAGCATCTGGAATTGAAGTATCTGACTATAAGGGATCTTGTTAAAAACAAAAGTATAAAAGTTGAATACATCGACGCAAATTCCATGTTGGTTGATCCCTTAACCAAAGGGCTCAGGCCCATAGTGTTTAATAAGCATATGGAAAACATGAGCATTGTGAGTTCTTTTGATATACTTGGTTAGTAGGAGGCTTGTCAATGATATCCTTTTGGTCATCATGTTAGATTGTCATCATTGGGCATTTTAATGTTGAGTTGACATATAAATGATTTTATAAATAATTGAAAATACATTACTTATATTATTATTGTCTTACAAATAATTTTGTATTTCCATTGTTAAATTTTGAAACTCGATGTCATTGGGACCACCGTGTCCATGGTTGATGCCATATTGGAGTTTGAGGCATGATGGTTCTCCATGAACCATACAATTTCTCTAACTTTAAAAGTGATCATTTGAGAGAGAAATTGTAAGGACTAACAATGAAAATGGTATTATTGTCGTTGGATCACATTGGTATGCTATTTTCTTACTGCACTCCACACCAATGACTAGCTGATGGAATAAATGACATTTGTAACTATGGATTGGTCATGCATCAATAAGGGGTGTATTAACTACCATAATTTGGTATTACTTGATTTTTAGTTGGGCATAGTCATATTTAGATATTGCATATTAGATTATGTGTTTTCCTAAAATTGTGGCTAGATTTTAGGAATAAGTTATTAGCTCGAAAGTCATTTTCAAAATAAATATTTTATTAAAAGTAACATAATTATTTTTATCCAAGTGGGAGAGTGTAAGAATTATTTTTATAATTCTTCTAGAGGGCTGTAAATAATTGTGATTTTATTTTATAAAAATAAATGGGCTAAAACATAATCTATAATGGATGCAAAAGATAGCCTATTAAACTATTAAGGTGATCCATTTGTATTGGATTAGGACATCTGCTGATGATTGGTGTGGGTCTAATAATACAGGCTTTAACCCTAAAGTCCATGATGGGAGGGCCCAAGGATTATGTTAACGGTGAAATCTGATTTGTATGGAAGACCCAAATCTTAGCCAACGGGGGAGAGTTCAGGGAACCAAAACTGCTCCTAAAATGTAGAAGTAGGTGGGTCGAGAGGAAGAAGGGATGAGGAGGTGGTGAGTTTAACGTGATTCAGTTAAATCCGGGCGGCACTAGACCCTACGTCCACAGTGAAGATTTTATTAAGAAATAACTTTGGCAGAATTTCTGCTTACAAGTTGTTGGCCTCTCTCTCTCTTCTAACAAGGCAATCCTATTTATAGAAGAAGGAGGAGTTACATGCATTAATTACAAACTACAGATGAGTTACATCAAGATATTAATGAGAAAAGATAGAAAAAGACTACAAACTAGTCATTGCAGAATGTAGGTTGTAGGGTAGATCCTTTAGGTCGGTTGTAGACTGAATTTATCTGCGCCCGTTACTGCATCGCTGCTGGACCGAGCGAGTGGTTGGGCATCCCGAGCGGGAATCTCTGGCTTGAGGACATCATGGAGACTGCTGTGGCAAGCCTGTTGCTGCTACTTAGCAGGCGAGTCTTATGGCTTCCTTATCGGCTCACTGGGTCACCGCCTCGCTAGGTGAAGGTAGCTCCGAGAGATATGTCTTAATGATCTTGCTGCGCCATTGCCTCACGATGGATGAGGTGAGGTCGGCTTTGCTAGAAGGATATCGAGGTTACCTCACTGTACTACTTTCTGGTAGGCAAAATGAAGTCTACGAAGTGCCTTGGGCATGTTTGGGGCTACCAGCTTGCGAAGCCATTTCTATGTACAATATAAGCCCCCCAACTCTCGATTTGCTTCACGGCCTAGGAGTTGTAAGTTCTCAAGGCTGAGTTCATATCTTCAGTCAATGTCCTCCTTTGACTGAGATGTCACGTCAGATGTCTTTTCGTTCTACCTTGGGCCATGCTTTCTTCTGTTTGCCATTTTTTACCGTTGGTGTGGCAATGCTGCTCGTTTTAGGCCGTCAGATGAAGATCAGGTCAAAAACATTCTGGATTCTTCAAAGGGCCGGATGGGTCTATTTATAGCCTGGGGCATTCTCTTTTTTATCCCAAAGAAATTCAATGGAAGAGATTGAAGAGCCCCCTGCATTCTGATGTCTTAGCTTCTGACGAAGCTTACTGAGACATGGATAGCCTGTTGCAGAGTGCCGGGAGATATGGATAACCTGTTGCACATGGCTCTGCCACAGGATTCGTCGAACGGGCTCTTGGGGGATCTTATGCTGACTTCGGGCCACCTCCTTCAGCTGTTGCTTATGGTGCAGCACCCTGGCCAGGCAGCTATGATTTTTTTAATTTGCTCTTGGCCTGGCTCAGGGGGACGCACCGAAAGGAATAAGCAGGAAGAACTGGGAGTTGATATCCTTCCTGTAGGTGCGAGCTCGGTGGCTGGTCTTTGACTCTCGTCGAAATGATCGTGCTGGGTCGTCGAGCTCCTTACCTTCATTTCTTCATTTATTCTTTTGATGTAATTTTGCCTCGCTGGCCGAGGTCTTTTTGCTGTTTAAGCTTGTTCCTCTTTTTCAAATGTTGTAACAGATGCTCTGCGCATCACCACATGTAAATTTTTGATGATCAGTGAAACTTCTTTTTTTGCCAATCAACTATGCTCTATTTTATTATCATTTGTTTTAACTACTCGACTTCTTATGAGTGAGAGAGGGGTCGCATACGAGCTGTGCCTGAGAGATCTTGAGAGATACGAGAGATACATCCACATGAGAGCTATGGGAAGTGATAATGTTTTTGTAACCGCAAGGTAGGCTCAGGGGCTATCTTACCCTCAGGTGTGGTATGATGTAGTGAGGTAAAAACTATTCACTGTAATATTGTAGTGAGGTGAGAACCATTCACTGTGGCGAGATTACATTGCAATGTTGTAGCGAGGTGAGAACCATTCACTGTAGCGAGATTGCAATACAATGTTGTAGCGAGGTAAAAACCATTCGCTGTAATATTGTAGCGAGGTGAGAACCATTCCCTATAGCGAGATTGTAATGCAATGCTGTAGTGAAGTGAGAACTGTTCCCTGTAGTGCTGTAGCGAGGTGAGAACCATTTGCTGTAGCGAGGTGAAAATCATTCACTGTAATGCTGTAGCGAGGTGAAAATCATTCGTTGTAGCGAGATTGCAATGCAATGCTGTAGCGAGGTGAGAATCGTTCACTGTAGTGAGATTGCAATGCAATGCTGTAGTGAGGTGAAAATTGTTCGCTGTAATGCTATAGCGAGGTGAAAATCGTTCGCTATAATGAGATTGCAATGCAATGCTGTAGCGAGGTGAAAATCGTTCGCTGTAATGCTGTGGCGAGGTGAGAATCATTCGCTGTAGCGAGATTGTAATGCAATACTGTAGTGAGGTGAAAACCGTTCGCTGTAATGCTGTAGTGAGGTGAGAACCATTTGCTGTAGTGAGATTGTAATGCAATACTATAGCGAGGTGAAAATTATTTGTTGTAATGCTGTAGCATGGTGAAAACCATTCGTTGTAATAATTTTGCAATGATAGAGTGAAAACTTTGTGTCTAGATAATACATGGCCAATCGCCAACTTGTATTGATTCAAAATATCGTAATTGGTACAATCAATAATAAACGAGTTATAGGATCCAAATATGGTTCTGATGGAGGGCATGGGCTCTTGGGTGATAACTCGCTTAGCCTGCTAAGCGTGCTACCCCGATGGTCCTACCACATAATCTTGTAGTTGACCCCTTCAATGAAGCCTTCAATAGCATTTTTCAGTGCATGGTACTCTGAGGTAGTGTGTCCAATCTCGTTGTGAGAGGCACAAAATCTGCTCTGGTCTCTATGCTTGGCGGGTGCCCTCATTGGCTTGGGCCTTCTGAAGTCCTCGTTATGCCTTTATGTGGCAAAGATTCTATCCTACGTGTCTGACAGGATGTTATAGCTCTCGAAGTGGCTTTCGAGTTGCTGAGATTTTGCTTTCTTTGCGAGATGAGAAGTGGGGTTGTCGTGACTCTAGCTACCCCTTTCTTTGGTCGCGGAAGGACCATTATGGCCTACTTTATGCCTGGATTCCTCTATTCCGAAGGTTTCTGCGCACCTTATTTGCTTGGATGTCTGATCATAGAATTCAACAAGGTCTTAAGTGGGAGACTTGTAGAGGATCTTGTATAATTTGCCATCTTTGCGAAGTCTCGCTGAGATAGCCGTCAGAATGCTTTCCTCCAAGGGATTCTCCATGGAGTTAGCTTCATGCCTGAATTGGGCCATGTAGTCTTTAAGCAACTCATCTTTGTGCTGGAAAATCATCGCGAGGTGGCAAGGAGGTGCAAGTTATTTCTTCAGCGCTCGGTATTGGTCAACAAATCTCCTTTGGCATTCTTCCTAACTGTCGATGCTGCGAGCCAGGAGGCACCTGAACCATGTCCGAGGCGTTGCCCCTAATGTGGCAGGAAAGACGCGGCACCTCACTAGGGGATCGATTGTCTGGAGGTCCATTTGAGTATTGAACGTGTCCAGGTGATCGCTTGGGTCACTGTTCCCGTCGTAAAGCGGGATAGCGGGCACTTTGAGCTTTTATGGAAAAGGTTATTTCTCAATCTCCGCAGAAAAGGGTGAGGTCTCCTCATTGCGGGGCTAGCGGCTCTGAGGTTACAGTTGCTCTTCTAGTTGTTTCATCCTTTGGAGAACCTTTTCCATTGTGGGATGTTGTCCTTCATGCTAGGGGGCAGAGCTTTTCGCTCGTTGCGAGCCCTCTAGTCGCTGGCCGTCGCGATCATCACGAACTTCTCTCTGAGCTTCCTTACAAAGCTGCTGGAGCTGTACCATGACTTCTTCTTGTCTTTGAGCATTTTGTGCTTGTGCCTGAGCAAGCACCTTGACAATTTTAGCCAACTCCTTGACTGTGTTTTCGAGTGCCGATTGGGACTGATCAGGCATTTGAGCCTCTTGAGTTTTAGGTGCAGCAGTGTGTTGCTGGGAAATTGGAATGGTAAAACTCCAAGTCGTTCTTCCCCTAGCCATTGTTGGGCTTCGAGAGAGATTTTAGAGAGCAGATGGTCCCCACAGATGGTGCCAAAATGTTGACGGTGAAATTTGATTCATACGGAAGACTCAAATCTCAGCCAACAGGGGAGAGTTCAGGGAACCAAAACTGCTCTTGAAATGTAGAAAGAGGTGGACCGAGAGGAAGAAGGGATGAGGAGGCGATGAGTTTAACGTGGTTCAGCTAAATCCGGATGGTACCAGACCTTACGTCCATGGCGGAGATTTTATTAAGAAATAACTTTGGCAGAGTTTCTTCTTACAAGTTGTTGGCCTCTCTCCCTCTTCTACCAAGGCAATCCTATTTATAGAGGAATGAGAAGTTACATGCATTAATTACAAACTATAGATGAGTTACATCAAGATATTAATGAGAAAAGATAGAAAAAGATTACAAACTAGCCGTTGCAGAATGTAGGTTGTAGGGTAGATCCTCTAGGTCAGTTATAGACTGGATTTGTCTGCGCCCGTTGCTGTGTCACTGTTGGACCGAGCGAGGGGTTGGGCGTCCTGAGTGGGAATCTCTGGCTCAGGGACGTTGTGGAGACTGCTGTGGCAAGCCTGTTGCTGCTACTTGGCAGGCGAGTCTTGTGGCTTCCTCGTCGACTCATTGGATGCTACCTCGCTAGGTGAGGGTAGCTCTGAGAGATATGTTTTGATGATCTTGCTGCGCCGTTGCCTAGTGATGGACGAGGCGAGGTTGGCTTCGTGAGAAGGATGTCGAGGTTACCTCGCTATGCCACTTTCTGGTGAGCAAAATGAAGTCTATGAAGCTCCTTAAGCGTGTTCAGGGCTACGAGCTTGTGAGGTCATTTCTGTGTACAACAGATTAATATATTGGCTAGGTCTCCTCTAAACTTCTGTGGCTGTTAGTCTATTTAAACTCCTTTTCCCATGCAGAGCATGTTTGTTGAAAATGTGAGCTGTAAAAGAATATTCTAGCCATTCACCAGTGAAGATTGCATATCAAGATCTCCTGTGAGTATATTTGATTATGTCCTTAACAGATATGTATTTAATTTTTTAGTATTTTAATTTCATACAATAATATTGTTAATCCTGCTTGCAATTCAAACTCATGGAAGCTTAGTCTAAATATATATAAAATATGTTAAATTATCGTACGTGTCCAATATTGTCCCTTCCACTCCATCCAACCTACCTAACCCAGATACCTCCGTATCGCGAGTGGCTCGTCAAAGATTCGTATACCCTTTTCGCCAAGTGAATAATCCAATGGTCGCTAGTAAGACAAGCCCTCGTCCATGTGAGGAAACGAATCTGTCTTTTGTTGTTTTGAAGGCAATATATTCCTCATCAAGTAGTCACTGATCCAAAAAGTGGTTGTGTGCGGCACGTCAGACAACCAATCACAATAGGACAAATGAGTATGTATCACTATCGTTGATGATGATTGGACCAACAGATGTTGTCAGAGTATAACTAGTGCTCATTTATTTTTATTTTTTTTATCTCCCGTGTTTGATTTTTCATCTGATATTTTTTATTCACACATATTATATTATAAATAATTTGAAATAATTCTACAAAGAACTAAATTTTTAAAAAGGTTGAATTTTTTAATATTTTTTAAAACTTAAAATAAATAAATAAAATAAATTTTTTTAGCAAAGTACAACCTAACCATAAAAATATTTAATCTTTTAAATGATTTAACTTTTCATGTAATTATTCAATAATTTAATTGTTTCCCAGTATTTAATTTATCAATTCAATATTTTTCCCATATTATTATGTAATTTGGTTTCCATTTATTTTTAATTTGATTTTTTTTCATTGCATCACGCGCGTGGACTTGCTCCGGACTTTGTGGGAAATGGAAGAAACAGAATAAAGGACAAAAGAGCAGAAAAAGGAAACGCACAATATTCTATTTAATGCTTGTTTAATATAGCGTCGGTATAACCAACGTGGCATTAGTTAGTAAAAATTTAGAAGCAACATATTCAACACTAAATAATACATAGTTACATACCTAGTAAAAACGATATGTATTTTTCTAACTAATTACTGTGAACAAACCGGTTTACAACAAAGCAGAAGTGAAAAAACATAATGTTTTTTTTTTCCCACTTTGGATGTCTAACATTAGCTAAGCATTGAATATTAAGAGAATGTTTGATTGAATATGTGAAGACAAAAAGAAAATGAAATTAAATAAAAAGGAGTAAGAATAATAATAATTGTTACTTTTTCGTTTATTTGATTTATTTAGGAAATAAAATTATACTATTTATGATTTATTTTCTTATTGTTTGATTGAATGGTAATCAAAGGTAATAGGTAATAGCGGACGGTGACCAACGATAATAAATAGTGATAGTCGATGGTCAATGATGATAGAGGTCGATAGGTATTAGTCAACAATGATAAGTAATAATGAGTAATTGTTAACAGTAATAGGTGATAATGAATAGTAATTAGTAGTAGATGATGGTGATTAATAGAGAAAAATAATGATAGACGGTAACCAACGATTTTATGATCACAAAATAGAGCTCAAGTAGAGATAAATACAATATTAAATACCAGATTTTACATTACTCCATACTCCCTAAAAAGAATTGAAAGATATAATTCTAAATGGGTATAATCAAGTGAAAATAGAATTTAGATAAAGCTCCAACATATAAAAAAAAAAAAACAAATTAGATTCAACATGTCAACATTTCAAGTTTGAAGTTTTCACTGAGTTAATTCTTTTGAATAAATAAAGTCCTTCAAAAAGAAAAAAAGAAACTTTTTGTATGTGCTTTATTTTGCTAATTGGAAAGTAAAAAAAAAAAAAAGAGTTCGTGAAATCATAGTTTTCTAAGTATTTTTTTTATAGATCTAGCATTAGTTTATTTAAATTAAGAATTTTTTAATTTATTTAATTTTTCATGTCATATTTTAACATATAATCTCATCAAACTCCTTTATACTTTAGGTGATGTGTATATAATTTTATGATTTTTAAAAAGATGTATCTTATCTCTTATAGTTTAATTTGAGTATACTTTATCTATATTTATATATTTTCTACTCATAAACTTAATAAAACATTTATGTAACTGAAAAAAAAATCTTATTTTTTCAAAAACTAAAAAATTATCTATTATTTTCAATTTTAATCCACTTACTAAGTTCTATATCGAAATTTTAGAACACAAACAAAATAAAATATGAAAAGATGTCATTTTTTTCTCTAAAAAGTTAAATTTAATTCCTTGAATTTTTTTAAAACATAAAATTTCATTTTCTTTTTCCAAAAGTCAGATTTAATTTTTTGATATTTTTTAAAAAAATAATGATTTTTTAATAATCATGTAATTCTCATATTTTATTATGAATATATGTAAAAAAAAATAAAAGTGATAAAATGTAAATGACTTAAAATATAAGAGGACATGTCTTTTGAAATGTTAAGAAATTATACAGACATGACTCAAAATATAGAAAAATTCAATGTATTTTATCCGTAAAGTATTGTATGTATTCTCTTCGCTTCATGAAACACACGGTAGACCCAATTTCGTGTAATTGCTACATTGCTGAATTACTGCTAAAATGATTTGCGTATATAATGCCACCATGGAATTGTCATAATTTCCACTAAAAATCTTCTGAATGATATAGTTAAATGGCCAGTCAGTTATAACTGAAAAATCCATTGAAATTATTATAGTGGTACCATATTTGAATGTCATTAAAGATTCAAAGAAAATACAAAATTGATCATAACTGAATGTCATTAAATATAAATGATTAACTAAATTAAATAATTAAATAAATATTAATTTCATACAATTTAAATAAACATGATCACATAACATAAAACGGCCATGATATGATATTTAAGTGTCTTTGAATATGGAGTTGATGAAAATCATATTTGCATGTAATGGGATATGAAATATCTCACCAAATATTCAAAGTTTGATTTGATTTTTAGTTTGTTAAGGTCCATTAACAAGATAAATAAGCATATATAAACCAAATAATTTAATTCGTATTATATGAATTAAGTTTAGACTAAACTTATTTAGCCTATGAGCTAGCTTGATGTATGCCTACATAATATATATATATATATATATATATATAAAAGTTGAATTAAAATTGAATGAGCTGAATCTAGACTAAATTAACTTGATTCAACTCATTAGTAGTCCTGACAAGAAGGGTTGAAAAATATGTGATAATTGTTAGAATACTATGTTACTATACTAAATTATAATAGTATTCCCCTTTTTTAATTAATTAAATTCAATTACCATGTTAATACACTAAATTATAATATTATTTGCTTTTTTTTTTGTTTTAATTGAATACAGTTACTACTAAATTATCATATTATTCCCTTTGTGCCTTATTAATTAAATTCAATTATTATATATGTAATGCAATTTTGATATTTT
>JANHAO010026567.1:0-11054 GCA_026873985.1 Saraca asoca | reverse complement strand
AAAAGAAAATTAAGATGAAACTGACTAATTAATTAACAATAAAATCTTTGTTTTACTTCAATAAACTAATTGTCATTCTCGTTTCAATTGCAAGAAACAGAACAAGTTACACTTCAAACCAATAATAAAACCTTTTCTTAGGGTGTGATGTCTTACCTACGAAAATGATCTGAAATAGTAGGACAAATAAAATCTTACCAAATTATCGAAAAAAAAAAAAAAAAGAAGCGATATGCTTTGGTACGTATTTGAATGCAAAAAAAATGCATACCAATGTGTACTACTCTGGTAACTTTTATTAAATATATTTATACCTTTTATCATTTTCTATTGAAAATTGTAACTTTCATATAAAAAATAGAAGATTTTTCTAAAAATATTTTATACAATTTTGAATAATAAAGTTATAATTTTTTTTTATATTTGTTGCACACAAAATATGTACTCTTACAATTTTTTTATAAAAAAATTATAAGATTTTATATAAAAGTTATTACTTTTATGATTTTTATGATAAATTTCAATCAAATTTGTAAAATCTTTGAATGTGGTAGGGACGCATTACCAAAAATATAATCTTGCCAATTAATTTTGAAAAGTATTATTTTAAGCACTCATTTTGGGGATGACAATAGAATGATAATAAAATGCCAGGATCTCTCCAAAAACTATATTGGAGATTATATTGCGTTAATGAGACTATATCTCTCCAAAAAGTAAATGCAGCAAAAACATTGATCCATACGTTTCAAGAATTTCGAGATGTATAATTTTGAATTCAGAAAAAAAATTTATAATTTTCATTGAAAACACTGCTTGAGTTAATTATATGCAAGTTTGAAAATTTACTAGATTTGCTAGGGTGAAATTGATCCATCAGTGTAGAACCAAAATAAAGGGGATGAATTGGTTAGGAATAAAGCCCTTTAAAAAAAAATACACTCAACAACTGGAACTAAAATTAATGAAATTGTGTAAAGCAAATGGGCTATTGGAAAGAGCAAATAATGATCAAATCATCACAAGTAAGATAAAGAAGTCAGAATTTAAAAGAGATCTGGGTGTCCAATATTGTGCACTTATGTGTATTGAATACGACCTAGACTAGGGTTAACATGTATTGTGTTACAAGTCCGGAGTTGTGAACCAAATTCGGTAGGTGGATGTGCTTGAATTCAGATGAAACTTGACATAAAAATCAAGTATGAAGAGGAAATCATGTGACGCAAATTTGAAAACAAATACGCTTGTAAATTATTTTTTTGAATTTTTTCCGTTTTAGAGGTATTTGTATCTTTTTAACATAAATCGTTTGTCCAGTACGAGTAGGAAAGTACATAATTGCAACCTTGCATTTTTATTTTCATATCTATATGAGATAGTGCATTAGAACCTTTACGAACTAGGCAAAAATTCCTCTTATCAATTGGGAAAAAGCATGTCTACTCTTGTCTGTAGGAATTTTACTTAGAATGCTCTTTGAGGAGGCGAGTTAGTGACCAATGGGGCATTATGGCTCGGGCTAGAGATTGAGTACGGAGCTTAGAGATACTCCCCCTACATACTCAAAACTATGTAATGAGGCATATATTAATAAAACAGAGTTGTCTCACTCCCCACTTTTAAAAAATCTCTTCTCGATATGCACTAAAGGCTTCTTGTGCGGCATATTCTTTGAGGCTCAATATGCACTAATGCTTTAACTAAATGCTTTGGTTGGCTTGCAGACATGTTGTGAATTGGATTTTAGTTGTATGGGCGATAAAATCCTCAATGCCCTGAATATCTATCCAAGTGTAGCTCAAGTTTACGTGAAGGTTGGCATGTTGGCTAAGAGTTGACAACATGCGCCGCACAGTTTCGGCTAGAAAGCTGACGAACTGTGTCACATTGGTATCAAAGCTCGGTTGCTGGAAAGCAAATCGAGTGCCTATTATTGGGATGGAATCAGCTTGTCGAAAGCATATGGAACTTGTGAGTCAAGCAAACACTTGTGGGAAATAGCTAAGAAGTGCTGCTAAGGACTTGTCCTAGAGGGTGCAAGAGATTGGAGCAATTCGAGGGTTAGTGTATGAAATATTGTATTCGAGGGAACGTTAATGGTGTATCGAGTGCAAGCTTGTGCAAAAGTTAGTGGACTTGCTGTACAACATGAGACATTAATTATGCTCTCATTCATAATAGGTATTCAAGGGAATGCAAACCACTCAAGAGAATTTGATAATTGACGACTTATCTAATGGGAAGAGCCCTAGGAGAAGCCTTAGTCTTACTAGAGGGTTTGACCACATCCAGAGGGACAAATTAACAATTAATAGAGCCAGAAGGTGAAGCTTTGGTCATGCAAGAGTGCATGGCTACACCACAACCAAAGGGTTGAAATATCTAGAGGGAAATAAGAACTGATGAAACGTGGCCATGATGGACAGTAGACATATCCTGCAAGATGGAGAATGGCACATCTATTGTGATGTGTTGAGCGGACAAATCTTGTTAGAGGAGTCCAAAATCATATCAGAAGGCATAGATTTTACTCAGAAGAGTAAACCCGGAGGGAAATGAGACAACCTAAGGGATCCAATGTGCACAATCTATGGATGCAAGAGTGAGCTACAGCACTAATCCACAAGATTCAAGATGCTAAGGAGCTAGTACATTATAGTCACATGACAAGCAGCAATGATATCTAAGTAGTGAGCTAGAACTACATAGTCGCTTAATGAAGTAGCAGTAATGATCTCGAGGCACAACAGACTAGCATTACATAATCACAAGATAGACTTTGTGGCAATGATCATGAGATTTACATTTGCTAGTACACAGGTAAAGTGAAGCTTGAGCTTAAGTGAAGGATGCTCGATACTCAAACCCCATTAAGCCGTTGATGTGAGGCAGCCATCATGAGGATGTGCTTAAAGCAGGAGTTCTTCAGAGGGGAAATGTCACTTAAGAAATGCCAAGAAGGCATTGATCGTTAGAGAAGTTGCTATAAGGGCAATGATATTGGTGAGTGACTATGAGGGTCACAAGAGATAAGCCAATATAATCTTCGAGAAGATAATACTTGAGTGTACAAACCTAGAAGGGGTCATGAGGACCATGGTGCTAGAGTGCATCAACTCTGAATAGATTATGATGGTCGAATGATACCACAAAGGTGTCAATTCAGAGAGGATCCTATTGTGTGTGAAGTTGCATAGTGAAAGTATGGTGGATTAATCAAACACAACATGAGCAAACTTATAAGCAAGGGAACTTATGAATAGGCCATTTTTGTGAGCAAGGTATGGGACTTGTGTTTGAGCAAAATGTAAGACATACGTCTCTCACATCAATTGTATGGGACATTGGATGTGGGATTATTTGTCAGTAAAGATCCAACATACCAAGCAGGCGTAATTGTTATGGTGGTAGCACACACTTATGCTACAAAGGTAGCAAGTTAAATCAAGAACTGTGTGTAAATAGCTAGTCGAATCGAGAACTACAGAGGTAGTGAGGGGATCGAGAGCTGTGCAAAGATAGTAGTTCAAATCAAGAGTTGTGTGGGGATAGTGTATTGCAAGCTGTAAAGATAGTGAGACAAGTACAAGTTACGAAGGTAACAATCCCAATATTGTAGAGGTAGTGGGATAGGTAAAGTTACAAAGGTGACAGAATCGAGGAAGAGCTATGGAGATAGTGACATGTGAGTTTGTGTTAGGACAATGAAGTTGAGTCTATAGAGATAGCATGCCAAGTCTACAGAGGTAGATTACATAGTCTATGGAGGTAGCAAAACTTTTGAGTTTCAGAGGAAGCTCATTCGAGTGTGCAGAGGTAAAGTCGTTCAAGACATTAAAGTTGTGGAGGCAACTACCCATAGATGTGGAAGGAAAGCAAATGTGCAATGATGTAGGTTCAAGGAAACAGAGCCGAGAGGAAGTGTATGGAGGAGCTGAGGAGCAGCAGACTAATGACAATCCTAAAAGTAATGTCAGGATGAGGGTACCATTCATCAAACCCTCTCAAATGATGTGAGCTCAAAGAGATAAGCAGAGTAGTCAAGGAAGTAGTTCGAGTGGAGCAAGCAAAAGACCTACATGAAGATTTGAAATCGAGAAGCTAGCACTTTAGGAGAAGCCTTCATGGAAGCTGTGTCAAATTAAGGCATCAATGAGGGCATTGACATTTGAAGTGGGGGAGAATGTCACAAGTCAAGAGTTGTAAACCAAATTTAGCAGGTGGATGTACTCAGATTCAGATGAAACTTGCCACAAAAATCAAGTATGAAGAGGACATCATGTGGCACGAATTTGAGAGCAAATATACTTGTAGATTATTTTTTAAATTTTTCTCATTTTAAGGATATTTGTGCCTTTTAAGCATAAACCATTTATCTAGTATGAGTAGGAAAGTACATGATTGCGATCCTTACATTTTTATCTTTGTGTCTATATGAGATTGTGCATTAGAATCTTTAGAACATATGCAAAAAGTCCTTATGTCAACTGGAAAAAAACATATCTACTCTTATCGATAGAGATTTTATTTATAATGCTCTATAAAGAGAGCAAGTCGGTGACCAGTGGGGCATTATGGCTTGAGATAGGGATCGAGTGTGGAGCTTAAAAATACTCCCTATACACACTCAAAACCATGTAATAAGGCATATATTAATAAAACAGAGTTGTCTCACTCCCTATTTTTTTTAAAAAATCCCTTCTCGATATGCATTAGAGGCTTTGTGTATGGTACATTCTTTGAGATTCGGTATGCACTAATATTTTGACTAAATGTTTTGGTTGGCTTGTAGACATGTTGTGCATTAAATTTTGGTTGTATAAGTGATAAAATTCTCAATACCCCGAATATCTATCCAAGTGTGGTTTAAGTTTATGGGAAGGCTGGCATGTTGGCCAAAAATTGGCAATATACACCACACAATTTTAGCTAGAGAGCTGCCAGCCCGTGACACATTGCGTGAAAACTGCATTTATTTTATATGAATAGATACAAGTGTTGAATCCGTGCTTTTATCGTAATAGCAGCATAGATCATAATAAAGTATATCGGATCATATACATCCATAAGTGGTAGAGACATTATATCCCACTTTCTTATTGAACTCTAATTTTATATCAACAAATTTGATACAACCTCCATTCTTTGTTATCTGCCATTTTATAGAGTTTTTTTTTTTCTTTAATCTTTTTCACTTTAAGAATCACAAGAATGCATTTATTATCTTAATAAATATCTAATTTACTTTTATCCTTATTATTCTAATATATATATATATATATATCCAACTACTTCACACGTTGATGTTTAATGATTAAAAGTAAGATTTCATTTTATTTTCAAATAAATTTGCTTTTTAAATAATGTTTGGATTTAACTTAAAATGATTTCATTTTAGTTCATTTCATTTATAATTTTTATTTTAATTATATTTGTGCCATTATAAAATCCATCAAATTTATAAAAAAATTTATTAGAATTCATTTTATTTTGCCTAAAACATATATTATATCATATATTTTACCTTTATTCTAATATTTTTTTACCATGATAACATCCAAATCTTTTTTTTTTTAATTGAATTTCATGCATTTTTTAATATGTCTTAAACAAAAAAAAATTCATTTACAAATGAATTAAAATCATTATTTTTTACATATAGTTTCCAAACAATAGGATTTATTTGTAAATGAAATAAATTCAAATCAATTCTAAAAAAATTAATTTCAAGCAAAGTAACAATAAGTGATAAATTAGTTATATGTAACTCCTTTTATTTTAAGATCGTGTCAATTTATTAATCTCCCTAATTTTTATGTGTTTATCTTAAATAATACATAAAAATGAAAGGAAGGGAGTGGATTAATTGCTTAAAGATTCAAAGATAATAAGACATTCAGGAGATCTACACTAGCTTAAGCTTCAAACATTGAGAGATGAGAGCATAAAACTTAAATATTCAAGTAGCAATAATATACAATCTACAGAGGGACTTAGTTAAACTTATGACATCAAGAAAATCGTAGCACCATGGCTTCGAAGTTAAAGAAAAACCGAGCAACTTTGCAGTGAGAAATAGAGTTATATGTTCTGAAGGCTGCACACTGCCATTCAATCAAAGACTGCAGGAGGAGAAAAATAATTTTTAAACACAATACTTAAAAGATGTGAAATAATTATAAACATAATACTTAAAAGTTACAATATAACACTTCAACGTGAACAACTCCAAAACAAATCGCTTTATTAGAAAACCCGGCATTGTAGATAGTCATAATCAATCAAAAACATAATGCGAAATAAACTCAATTATTGACCCTCCTGCAGTTGGTTCTGATCTGACCATCGGAGCCGGTGAGTAGGCTGAGATTTCCCATTTTCACCATTGCGTTTGCAAAGTCAGTCCTGAAACGCAGAGGGTTTTCTGCGTAGTAATTCACCAGGTAGTCTGTGGATCCTCCGTTGAAGAGCTGTTGGTCAGAGTGCAAGAGACCCTTTTTGTTCAGCAAATTCCTGTAGTAAGCACTGTCAAAGAAGGTTGGAGTGGTTATGTCCAGAGCAGATAAATTGTTATCACCACCTGCACTTGGACACCTTTCTTTCAAATATGCTGCATAGGATTCATCTATGTTGGTCTCCTTGTAAACCCTTGATCTGAAGTTTGCACACTTCGCTAGCCCCATTGTGTGAGATCCTACATATACAAACATTTTCACAATAACATTTAACAAAGAGATAGTTCAAAGTCTTATTTGCAAAAATTTTAAAAAATAAATTGCCCCAAAAATCGCAGAGCCTAATGGTACCAATCATAGATTCAAAATTTAATCGTACTTATCGTGAATGCAAAAAAAGAAAAATCATCATTACAATTCAAATTGCAGTAGAAAATACAATTGTGACAGATACAATACATAACTTAAATCATATGTATTAGTATATATAATAAAATATTTTTATTACTGATTATAATTACAGCTGTATCACGTGATATAATTCGAAATGTAAATAATGTATATTAGCATTTGCAATAATACAATCCCCATTGTAAGAAATAATTCTAACAAAAATGAAATTTGTGATCTCATAATGTATATGTGCTAGCATACCTACAAATATATTACAACTAGGAAAACATTTTTAAATTATATATGTTAATGAAAAGGGGAAGTGGTAATTGTACCTGATAAAGCAACCATTTCTTGGGCTGTGAAATTCTTTTTGGAGAAAGCAGCGATAAGGCCAGGAAGATCCGAAGAGGGAGCCGGTAAGTCTGAATTAGCCTCGTTTTTATTTGCTGTGATTGAGTCTCTTCTGCCCAACTGGACTGTCCAACTAAGTCCACCCAGCTGATAATATTCATCCCAATTAGTGCTCATCACGTTTATGAAGATTTTCAGTGTTAATTTCACCAATATTTTTCTTCAAATATTATATAAATCACAAGGAACTCTTTTCTGATGTGCTCCATTCGTTTACCATATATATATATATATATGTGTGTGTGTGTGTGTGTGTGTGTGTCACAAATCATTATCTAATGATTTATGTCCGACGGACAAAAATATTATACAGTATATTTTGTTTAAATAAAATTAGAGAAAATATACTCAAATCACTCACATGACTCAATTAAATCGCATATTGTCAACATTTGTCTCAAATTATATATATATATATATATATATATGTATATATGTAAACCTTAATAGAATCTGATGTTTTCAAATCAAAGTTTGTGAAAATTAAAAAAAAAAAAAATCTTGCCTCAGAAAAGTAATAGTTTATTTCAGAAAATAGAAGAATCATTCTTGTGCTTGACATTTGTTGTAAAAACTAAAGATTTTTAGATCTCCATACATTAAAAAAAATGAGAAAATTAGAAGATGTTACAATTTTATGGTATTTTCATTTTATTTTTAACAAAATAAATCTTGTGATATTTTGTCCTAATGAGATGAACCACTCTTGATAATGGTGTCTCACACATATATATTAAATCGCAATGTAGAGAGTTGCAAACAAACTAAATCTCAAGAGGTTGGTTGTAATTTACTCTTAATTATATTGTATTTATTTGTTGAATTATTATTATTTTTAATCCTTTAGTGGGCAACACGTACAAGTGAATATTTCTAGTTGTCTTGAGGGTTTCACAATAAATTGTTGTGTAATATATAAAATACGCTTACAATAGCAACTGAGTCTCTAGCCGCAACTGCTAAGATGTCAGCACAAGACACAACACCAGGGCACACTTTCTCCAATTGATATTTTATTTGGTCTATAACCTCAAAGCCTCTTACAGAATTAATGTTAGGAAAAGCTGTCTTTTCTCCTGTGAAATCTGCTGTGTCATCTAATAATATTGATGCATCACATCCCTGTAAAATAAAATGTATTCATAAAAATGACAAATGCATCACACCCCTGCAAAACTGCATCTTTTATATTAAATATTCTTAAAAACAAATAAACTCTTCAATTACATATCGAAGCCCGTTTAAATTCTTTGCTAAAATAAATCTTAGTTAATACAGATATCATTTTTCGCAGTATATAATAAAGAAATCAAGCAAAATAGGGATGCAATATTTGTTTTCATGGTTAATGAAAAAGTAAAGAAAACAAAATGCCATATAATATATGTTGCATGCAGCAAATGCATAATGTAAGCAGGAAACAGTTTGAAAAGTTAGGTTTGGAAATGGAAGAACATGAAGAGAAAAGTGATGAACAAATTAACATACTTGGACAAAGCAATCATGGAAATGCAGACGAAGCAAAGATGCCCCCATGCGAGGCTCTTTGAGCACAGCAAGGGCTACTGCTGTCTTAATAGTAGGAAGGGCTAAAGGACAATCTTCTGAGTAAAAATTAGGAGATAGCTCAGTTGAACAAACTATCCCTACAAGAAATGATAACAGCAATAAGAGTTTCAAGTTAGCAGAAGTCCTTGTAGCAGCCATGGCCATTTGATTTCTCCAAACTGTAGGACTTGTAGCACTTGTTGTTGTTGGTTAAGGCTCTCAAATGTTTGAATTATTTATAGACGAATACCTTGCACTGTTTTGTAATTTTCTCTTGCCTTATTTAGTGGGTCAACTTTTTGCGAAAAATGGGCTAAGAAAAACTCTGTTGAATAATTGCAAAGCAGGCTGTGGATCTCCAGGATGGGGATGAAGTCTAAGTTTGTCTTGTTGAGAGTTTTAGATAATAAAAAATTGAATATATATATATATATATATATTTCTTTTTGGTGACAAATTAAACCAAGAAGAACCACGCTACACTATGATTATTATAGAAAAACAGCTTCCAACTATGGTTAGGATTATTTTGTCAAAATATATTTTTTAAAGAAAATTTCATTTGATTATAGCAGTAAAAAATTTTCATACCACTTGTATATATTATAATTAACAAAATAATGTATAATATCATCATAGTGAAAGGACATAACTTTCTCTTTAAAATAATAGATATTATTTTCTATTATATTCCTTATATATAACATTAAACAAATAAAACATTTTGTTATCTTAATATTTTATAATTATAAATATAAATAAATAAAATTATTTATACAATTTTATTTAAACAAAAAATCTATATCTTCTAAACAAATCTACTCGAATTCCTCAAGGGGCTATGAAGAACATGAATAACTAGGGGAGAGTTTTACCATATAAAAATTTGAATATCATGAGCGTAAGCTTGTTCTTATATGTTGTATAAACTTTGAACTTTTATTTATAGTCTTTTATGATTAAAAATTATTTTATTTATATCATTTTAAACATAAATTTTAAGTTATTTATATTGAATTTATTATATATTTTGTCACAAACCTCTCAACATGTGATTTTTTACTATGACCTACCCAAGACTTGAGAGTCTGTGAAGGTAACTATTTAATATTTTTATCATGTAATTAGATAATTATTATATAAAATTATAATATCAATATCTTTATGGTATTTTTAAGTTAAATTTAATATTAAAAAAAACGCTGAGCAAAACTTATTGATGATCAATTTAGAATTTATTGCTTAAAAATTCAATGATATGCACATTCATTTTGACTTACTGATTAATATCACTTGTTATACAATAGAATATGAATAAGTAAAGCAGGTGAATGATTGAAAAAGTTTAAATAATATTCTTCCAAATCTACAAATGAAACAAAAGAAATAAAAAATTAGGTAGTGTGACTGGCATCACTTATTCTTTTTAAGAAATTTTGTGTTGAGATCATTAAGTTTATGTTTTTCATTTTACTTATTTCATTTAAAATATAAAAATAAATTATTTGATGAAAAAAAGATTTGATCTTTTCATAGAACAAATTAGGTAGGAAAGACATGAAAGCAACAAAGAATAGAAATATGATTTTGTATAATTATAATAATATGTAAAAGGCTGTGACTAAGTAGTGCTTGCTTCTCCTCTCTAAAGAATATCCTGAAATACGTTGAAATTGTCTCTTTTTCTAATAGCAAAGGAGGTAGAGGCAGTGGACCTGCACTATTGAGATAAAATCTCATGCCAGCTTCTGTGCATGTGAGTTTGGAATGGCATTAACAGTTTCTTCACTCGGTTGAATCCGGTGTTTAAGGATAAAATAAAATATTATAATTATTAATAAAAAATAAATAAGTGAAAATTAATTTTTAATTTTTAATTATTTATTTTTTAAATTTTTTATTAATCACTGTGAATATCTAATAAAAGTCTGATCGATCCTCTCAGCACTAATGAAAAATTGAGCTATCCCTTCTACATTAATAAAAAATTGAATAGTTTCCTTGGTGATGTGATCAAGGGAGCTGTTCAAGAAGACCAACAAAAAGCTGAACCTATTCATGGGCCAATAACTCGAGCAAGGGCCAAGAATGCTCAAGTTGGGCTGACTTGAGTATCTCTACTTGTGTGTAAAGATGGATTAAAATAAATAAGCTAGATTTGGGAGCTTGAGAAGAATAAAAGGGCAGCAGATTTTTTCTAATTTTCAAGTAAATTTCGTACATTAATTTGGAGGCTTAATT
>JANHAO010026566.1:0-11059 GCA_026873985.1 Saraca asoca | reverse complement strand
ATCATTGAATCACATATCAACATAAGATCTCAAATATACATTCAAAAATATCACAGTAATAAAGATACTCAGAATATCAAAATATTTAGCAATATCAAAATGTTTACAAGAGTGACAAAAATATTTAGCAATATCAGAATAACCAAAAAATATTAAAATATCCAAAATACATCATAGGATAATCTTAACAGTAGAAATACCAATAGCAATAATATCAACAAAAAGGGATAATAGTGTCTAAAGGAATAAAATTCAAACAAACAAACTATTTAGGAGGGATTTCATTCAATTTCTGCATCTTAGCATTTTCATCTTGTTATTGAAGTCTCAATCTGATTTCTTCAACTTGATCATTAAGTGAATTATGTCTTTTATTCAACTCCTTTTCAAGTTTGTCAACTTTTTCTTCTAACAATGACATTCTTTCCTCCATTACATTGAACCATGCATCATGACTTTCAATTATCTTATTGGTTTAATCTGTCATGTCTTTGCGCATGTGTTCAATTAGTGCTGATAATCTGGCTTCAACTTCAGTGTTGATTGCTTCTTGTATTGATGTTTGTCCAGGAGGTTGTGTGGGGAGAGGTGTTTTACTAACTCATTTTCCTTGAATATCTTCTATGAAACCCATCTTGTGGAAATGTGAACCAGTAATCATTGTCATTGCGTTTGGGCATGAAGCCAAAAATTCATTTGAAAGTTTTATTTTTGCTTTTGTAAAAAACGGGGTCAAAATCATATCATAAGGAAGATATCCAATATCTATTCTTCTTGAATAGTTACTCAAATATTTCAAAATAAAATATGAAAAATTAAAATCAATTTAATTTTTAATAATGCACATCAGAAATAAATAATATTCCATTATTTGAGTAAAGTTAGTGACACTTGGTAGAATAACTTTGCATAAAGCATAGTGTAGAATCCTATCTTCAGGTGGCAAGACAGTTATGAGTAGTCTCTCACTACCATCTTTTGGGGTGGAGTAGGGAAACAGTATGTTAACTACCAATTTCTTATTGTATTCATTAAAGGATCCTGTAGTAAGCTTAGGCATAGAGTTATCCATTTCAAATTTGTTTGCAAAAATATCAAAATCAATGACAATGTACTTTCGCATTACATAACAAGAAAGTTTGCCACCAGCATATGCTAAGTTGGCATAAAACATTTTTACCAGCCAAGGGTAGGCTGTATCTTTGAAAATTAGAAATTTTTCTAGCTTATACTTAGCAAATAATTTAGGCAAATGAGAGGTTTTAAACAACTAGTCACTAAAACACTTCAATGGTTCAACCCTTTTATTTTCAAAAGTAAGATAAGATTTATACTCATTCTGGGATATGTAGAATGATTCCCCTTCTTCTAACTAAGCAGGTCTGACTAGGGATTTGTCCTTCTATTTTGTTGGGATCTTAAAGCATTTGGCCATTGTTGATGAAATAGTTGGAAGAAGCAGTTTTTGATGGGTCTGATACCAATTTTGGGAATTTTGATTTTTGGATGTTTTAGGAGAAATTGATTCATCAAAGTAGCAGAGAAGGGTGATTTCAGCATTTCTATCGAGAAAATTTGGTAAAAATCGGTTGGAAAATGTAGATTTTTGGGATTGAAGGTGAGAGGTGCCAAGAGAAAATGTAATAGGGGTTCAAGGTTACTATAGCAAATAAGACTGGCTTTGATGTTGATATATATAGTATAATGCTATACAGTGATGTGGCATCGAAGTAGAAGGTTAAAAGTTACTAATACATCGATTTCATTTTGAATTTGTTCATCGGGTATTCATATGTGCATCGATTTGTACATCGGTGTATGTATAAGTGTTGCTATTTGCACCGAAGTTGTAATCGATGTATCCAGTAGTTTCTAGAAAAATAAAAATTTCTAGCCTTACTGAAACCTTGAAAAATGGGCTGCGTCAAAGTATACATAAATGTTTGGAATAAAAATACACATGCATTGATTTTATACATTGGTGTATATATATAAAAAAAAAGAATAAGATACATCATTTGCTACATCGATTAGTGTGTGAAAATTTTAGTTTTCCTAGAGTATTTTCCTGAAGTTTTAATCAAAAGATTATCTCAAATTACTTCATGTTTTAGGCTCTTTCTCTATTTTTGCAAAACAAATTTAGCAATACCTTTGAAGCTTAAATTAGTATTTGTAAAATACAAACCAAGCATAAAAAATAAGAAGATTTTAAAAAGAAATAAAGGGGAGTTTTATCATAGTTCATCTAGCAACTTTTGTATGGTGGGCTACTTTCTCTTTCCTCACATACATACCTACAAAGTTGAAATCAAATAGACTTGGCATATACCCAGTAGGATTTGGGTCCAAACTTGTTAGTGTAAGAAGTAGAGTTTTTGTTCAATCTATAATCAGTAGCATTTGTATCTGACAGAGACACCTTAGGTAACCAAACAAACTTTTCATTGGGTTTCAATGCATATGTTCCATTTTTATATGGATAGCATCTAATAAGGTGACCCTTGTGATTACAATAGTAGCAAGTAATCTGTTTAGGATTCTTGTTTGATCTTTTCTTCTTTTATTGCTTAAATCCTAAGTCACTTTTGTTTTGAAGTTCTTTTTGACTTTCAAGCATATTATTCAATTTTACCTTGCTATCGGAGAATCTTTGTAAACTTTTGTTCAATGTCTCTATTTCACACCTATAGGATTCATAGTGCTTACAAACATTATTTTCACAAACTAATTTTTCAACTAGAATTTTTAAATCAACATTTTCTTTTTCAATCTACTCAACCCTTTTTAGTAGACCCTCATTCCTAATCTTTAACTATTCTAGCTCTTTGTTAACTTTCTTTAATTCTTCCCGAGTCTTTAATAATGCCTTATGCATTTTTATACAAAGTTCAGTGGGATCTTTATGTGATTGATCATTTGAATTAGTAAGATCATCGAACGATTCATCATGAGAATTACTAACCTTATCTAAATCACTTACATAAGAACTACAATAGAAAATAGGAGACTTTTGAACCTTTAGGTTTTCATGCTTTGCCAAGAGATAGTGTCGTTCCTCTTTTTCTTTGTGTTCAGCTCCATCTTTGCATCCATAGGTAACTTCAAGTATATCTAACATTTCTTTCCCTGTCTTACATCCTGAAATCTTTGAAAACTCATTAGCAGATATAGTACTAATAATAATCCATTTTAATTGAGAGGTAAGTGAATGATTTCTTTCCTCTTCTTCAGTCCACAATAATTTGGATTTTTGTTCAAGGATTCCATTCATAGAGATCATGGGATATTCATATCCTGATTCTAAAATTTTCAACATATTAATATCCAAAGCTTCAATAAAGATTTTAAATTTAAATTTCCAAAAGTTAAAGTTTTCAAAATCAAAGAAAGGTGGATTATTCAAAGATGAGCCATAAAAAAAATAGGTGAGTTTGAATCCATGTTTAAATCAAACAAAAGAGTATCAATAGCCAAAGCTCTGATACCAATTGTTAGGTCCCGTAATGGTGGGAAAAAAATATTGCGGAAACTAACTATGTGGAATTTAAGCGAATTTTGCCCTTTTCTCATTGGAGAATATATATACGCCTTTATGTCATTTTAATTCAATAGTTAAACAACAGATATGATTGTAATTGACAGAACTAAGTGTAATGTAATAGAAAATAACAATTGAGCAGTTAAGATAAAAATTAGTAGACACAAAAATTTTAAAGTGGTTCAACTTGAATTGAAACCGTAATTCAAGTCTACTCCACTTGATCTTTCTAAATCGAAAGACCTTTTAAATTGAAAACAAAAACCTTCAAGATTACTAGGCTCCTAAATTGCTAGTTTATACAATAGCACATAAGAAATTAATAGGTTTCTTGCTATCCTAGAAGAATTAGGGACAAACTCTTCTAAACCTAAAGAAAAAAATAGGATTAACAGGTTCTTACTAACCTATACAAGATTTCTAAATCCTTAAAAATCTTAAAATACGGAAACAATAAAAGAGAAAAAGTAGATAATACAATACCAATGTTTCAGATGAAAATCTCAAACTATCTAAGATAAATTGAAGTTGTCTTGATCTAGAAATGTGAAAAACTCTTAGAGATTTGATGAAACAGAAGGAAAATCATGTTGATACTTTCTCAGAAAAACTTTGTACTTGAATAGATGAAGAACTGTATTGAAAAAGGATGAATATATAATGAAAGAAGTTAAGCTATTACAATTGTTGTAACCATCTGTAACAGAATAACTAACTTTTATTTATTACATCGATTACAATCTATTTGTAACTAATTAATCAATGTGGCAATCAAAGTGTAGCCTGTTGTACACAGTCTTGGCATTGATTATTGCATCGAAGTATCTATTTTTCTTAACTTTTGATAAATAAGATTTTCTTCATGCATCGATGTGACTTCGATTGTGATATGAACTTTTTACAAGTTCTTTAATGCATCAATGTGTACATTGATTCATGATCTAAAAAGATGTTTTATAAAATCTTATTTTCTTGAAATAATTTTTCTACATCATTGTTTCTTTTTTAAAAATAGTTTGGATCAAAGATCAATTTAGTTTTTTTACAAGGGATCTTATCAAAATAAAAAATAAATCCTAAAAACTAGTCTTGATTCTCTTGGATCATAATTGTATATCATTGAAACTTGAAAACAAAATAAAATAAGTAATGAAATATGATAATGACATATCAAATGATAAACTGAGAAGCGTAAATGACTTAGACTAATAAGTCTAATAGTTTGTTTAATTTGATGCTCAAGGAAAAAGATTAGCTCACCCATCATTGGCATTTCAAATTCATTTTGCATCAATTTTGAAAAAATTTTACACAGATCTTCATTTGTTGAGCCAAATACAATGTCATCCACATAAATTTGTACAAGCAGAATATCTTTACCTTTTTCTAAGATGAATAATGTGGTATCTACATTTTCTCTTTTAAATATTATTTGAAATAAGAACTTACTAAGCCTATCATACTAAGCTCTAGGAGTCTGTTTTAATCCATAAAGTACCTTTTGAAGTTTAAAGACATGATTTGGATTTAGAGGGTCTTCAAAACTAGGGGGGTTGTTGTACATAAATTTCCTCTAAAATGTATCCATTCAAGAAAGCGCTCTTAACATCCATTTGATAAAGCTCAATGTTCCTAGTGCATGCAAATGCTAATAGCATTCTAATGGCTTTTAGCCTAGCTACTTGAGAAAATGTTTCATCAAAGTCTATGCCTTTTTCTTGATCATAGCCTTTAGCAATTAGACTAGCCTTATTTCTAATTATGATGCCATTTTCATCTATTTTATTCCTGAATACCTAGCGAGTCCCTATTATATTATATTGATCATTTTTTGGCACAAGAGTCCAAACTTTATTTCTTATAAATTGGTTTAACTTCTCTTGCATAGCCATAATTCAGTTATCATCTTACAGAGCCTCTTGAACATTTTTACGCTCAATCAATGAAACAAATGAAGAAAAATTGTAAAAAATTTTTAAATTACTGTGTGTTACTCTTTTTGATGCATCTCTTATCATGAGTTCTCTAGGGTGGTTTCCCATAAATTTCTAGGCTTTTGTTGGAAAGCAGGGTGGAGTGTTGTTTATAATGGTTGAATTAATGTCTTCACTAGGTTCTGTAGCATGAATCTTCGAATTATCTTGCGGAGTTTCTAGAGTTGATGTTAAAGTCCACCAGTGTTGCTGGTCTTCTTCTACATCTATCCTGTTATCACTCAAGGAAAATTCATTGAAAACTACATGTACAGATTCTTCAATCTTCAAGGTCTTTTTATTGTAAACTCTATAAGCCTTGCTGGTTGAAAAATAACCAATGAAGATTCCTTTATTAGGTTTAGGGTTAAATTTGTCTAAGTTATCTTTATCATTATTATGAACATAGCATTGGCAACCAAAGACATGAAAATATGAAATATTAGGCTTTCTTCCAAAATATAACTCATAGGGTTTTATTTAAAATAGGTCTTAAAAATACCTTATTCATTATATAGCATGCAGTGTTAATTGTATCTGCCTAAAAAGACTTTGGAAAAGTGCTATCATTTAGCATGGTTCTTACCATTTCACCTAGGCATCTATTTTTCCTTTTAACAACACCATTTTGATGGGGTGTTCTTGGTGCTGAAAAATTGTGTTTTATGCCATGTTTCTCACAAAACTCAGTGAAATCTTTATTTTCAAACTCTTTTCGATGATCACTTCTAATGGAAATAATTGAATATCCTCTCTCATTTTGAATTAACTTTGTAAGTCTATTGAAAGCTTGAAATGTATCACTTTTGTGTGATAAGAAGAGAGTCTAGGTAAATCTGGAAAAGTCATCCACAATTACAAACACATAGGAGTTACCTCTATGGCTTTTAATTCTAGATGGACTTATTAAATCCATGTGAAGTAAATCTAGGGATTTTGATGTTGTAATAATATTTTTTTGATTTGAAAGAAGATTTCACCTATTTCCTTTTTGACAAGCACTACAAATTTTATCTTCGTTGAAATGCAACTTAGGAAAACTAGATACCAAATCTTTCTTGGACAATTTTCCAATCAATTCCATATTGATATTTCCTAATCTTCTATGCCGAATCTAGGTATCATCATTAAAGCTGACTAAGCATGCAAAATCCAATTTAAATTCAGAGTTGAGATCAAATAAGTAGACGTTGTTGACTCAATGTCCTACCAACTTCAATTGATTATCAACACCATTCACAATTGAGCATTTATTTGAATTAAAGATTACCTTATTTCCTTTATCATTGAACTGACTTATACTTAACAAATTATGTCTTAAGAAATCTACATACAAAACATCATTAATACAACAGTCTAAAGACTTACCAATTTTACCTATCCCTTTTACTCCTCCTTTGGAGTTATCTTCAAAGGTCACCTTACCTCCATTCATAGGTGTGAGACAAATAAATTTATACATGTTTTCAGTCATATGTCTTGAACATCTACTATCCAGAAACCATAAATTTGTGCTTTGTCTCTTATATGCCTCTAACATAAAGTTCATACTAGCATTGATGGTACCCACTGACTTTTGGGTCCATTAGTGTTAGTAAACTTAATAGGAATTTTTCTAGCAATTGTTGATTTAGGTATCCTAACTAATTTTTTATTTGGTTTTAACATATATGTACCATTTCTAAAGGCACAGTTTCTAATATGATGTCCTTTGTGATTACAATAAAAGCAAGTAATATTAATAGAATTCTAACTCTTAAACTTTCTATACTTCTACTGTCTAAATCCTAGACCAACTCCATTGTAAAAAACTTTTTGGTTTTGAAAAACATATTCAAGCTTTTGGTTGTTATCTAAAAAATTTTATAGTTTCTTAGTTAGAAACTCAATCTCAGTTTTATATAGACAACATTTTTCATAGTCCTTTTCAATTAAGGTAGTTAATTGACCATTCTCTTTTTCTAAAAACTTAACTTTTTCATTTAAAATTTTCTACTCATTTTTAGTAGCACTTAATTTCTTTTTAGTATTTACTAATGAATCATACAATCTAACACCAATATCATCTAAGTCCTCATCATCACTATCTTCACTAATTTTTTTTTTTTTATTCATCACCTGAATCATCACAGTTTGAAATAGAGAAGAAAGGATTTTTGCTCAGTACCTTAAGGTCATCACTATGTTTGGCCATAAGACACAACAAGCCATCTTCTTCTGACTCATCTTTATCAACTGTGTTAGGATCTTTATCATTCCAAACAAAGTTAGATTTTTTGTAAGACTATTTTTTCTTCTTTCTCTCATTTTCTAGTTACTTTTTCAGATAAACTGGACAATCTGGCTTGATATATCCAGGTTTCTTGCATTCAAAACAAGTAGGAATAGTGCTAACTAAACTTTCTTGCTTAGCTTTTGCATTGTTCTTTCTTTGTGCTGTTGTTTTTCTTCTCTCTTTATTCTTCTTGTCTATTAGAATTTTTTGGTAGTTTTTTACTTAACAAAGCCACATCTTCCTTGTTGATTGTGTCTACATCGGTTTCAAATTCTCCTTCATCTAATTCAGCTACTTCGAGTGCAAGTGTCTTCTTCTTTTTTTCATCTCTATTCTTTTTATATCTTCTTAATTCAAGATCATGCTCTTCAAGATTGTCAAACAACTCTTAAACTGTGGGAATGCCCATCTTTAATGATTCTTTGATTACAGTGACCTTTGGCTGCCACTCTTCAATCAAGGATCTGAGAATTTTGTGAACTAGATCTGCATTCTCAAACTTTTTATCAAGCAGAGTTAAATGGTTAGTAATAGCAATGAATCTTTGAATTAAATCTTTAATATACTCACCCTCCTCCATCTCAAACATTTCATACTGGGACACAAGCACATGCACCTTTGAAGCTTTAACCTATGAAGTGCCTACATTTGCAATTTCAAATATGTCCCAAATTTGCTTCATAATAGAATAGTTAGAGATTCTTTCATATTCATTTGGTGACAGAGAATTCGAAATAATCCATTCTACTTTTGTAGCGAACAAATGTTTCTTTCTTTCATTTTTAGTCCAAAGAGATTTAGGCTTAAGTTCTACTTCGCCATTAGTTATAGTTTTAGGGGGTTCATATCCTTCTTCTACCAATTACCACATATCAACATTTCTAGCCTTAATAAAGTCTCTCATCTTCTGTTTCCAATAAGTATAGTGTTCCCCATTGAAACTAGAAGGTTTATGCATAGGTGGACACTTAGGCAACAAGAAAAAGTTAGAATCCATAATCTTTCGAAGTAGATACAGGTGTATTAAGAGCAAAAGCTTTGATACCAACTGATGGTCCCGGTAAAAATTTAAATTGTAGAAAATAAATAGATCTTGCCCTTTTCTTGTTAGGTAATTTGTGTACACCTTTGTTTAATTTAAACTTTTCTGATTCAGATATGTGGCAGATTGAAAAGTAGTAAATGTAGCAGCAAGAATAACAAGATATAAGTGTAGAAAAATTAAGTTCAAGACACAAATTTTTAAAGTGGTTTAACTTGAATTGAAATCATAATTCAAGTCTACTCTACTTGATCTTTCTCAACTTAAAGACCCCTTGAATTAAAAACAAAATCTATTAGGATTTACTAGGCTCCTGAAATGTCAGTTTACAACAAATACACAAGAATTTACATAGGGTTCTTGTTAACCTAGAAGAATTGAAACAGGCTCTTCTAATTCCTTATAGATTTCTAAATCCTATAAATCTCAAATAAAAAGAAATAGAATGAGAAGGGATTGAAGAATGCAATACCAGTGTTTGAGATGAAAATCTCAAACAAACTAAGATAAAGTCAATTGAACTTTGATCCAAAACTCTTGTACAAATCTTAGATATTTGATGAGGCAGAGAGAAAAACATGTTTAGCTCTTTCTTAAATGATTTCACACTTGAATGCATGGAGAAAAACTGTGAAAAATCGTTTAAATAGAGAAGACAGTTGGGTTGTTCTAACTACTGTAACCATCTATAATAGAATAACTAACTTTTAGTTATTGCATCGATTATGAGTGGTTATAACTAATTAATTGGTATGAAAATTGAAGTTTGCTCTGTTATTCAGAGATTGTAAATCGATTACTACATCGAAGTATTAATTTTTCCTAACCTACAGTAAAACAATCTATGTTGCATAAATCGATTGCGACTTCAATTTCAATATGAATTTTTCAAAAGTTCTTCAATACATCAATGTGCAAATTGATTCAAGAGCTAAAAAATAGTTTTATAGTTTTCTTCAAGTGGTTTTAAAAAACTACCTTATTGTTTAGTTAAAATACTTGGATCAAAAATCAATTAAACTTATTTACAAAAGATCCTATTGAAATAAAATAAATTCTAGAACTAATCTTGGATCTCTTGGATTATCTTTCTTTGAACCTATTAAAAAAATCAAATAACACTAAAAACATATTGTTAGATAAAATTGTTTGTCAATATTACACTAAGAAAAATATGTAGCTAGAGTAATCTAGGCTAATAAAGATGAAAAGTAGATAAAATATTTTATACTTTATAAATATACATGTATCATGAAAATATAAGATCTCAATATACAATTGAGATCCAATGGTGAGTTCCTATAGATAGCCTTACCTAACAATACTCAGTTGCCATCATTCACCTTATCCTTCTAGTAGTTATTCTCCCCTTATCCCTGCATTGGTTTCATTTCTCAGTTTAATTCTATTCACAAGTGCACTTGGAGGTTTTCTAAGTAATTCCTCAAGGATCCAAGAAAAAGAATGCAACACAAAGCCAAGAAAGAGATGCCCTTTCTTTAAACAAAATTCATTTGAAATTCAATCAATGTCAATACAACAATTCGTCATTTGTCATTTCAATCACATTTTCATAAGGTTTGAAATAATTCAAATCAAAACATATGAAACAAATTGGCTTCCAAATAATCCAAGAGTGCTAATCTTACATGATTAAGCTTTCAATACCAAAATCATACAAATGTAGTTTATCATATCTAAAACGTAAAATTTCACGTATAAAAAATTCATAGGCATTGATCTAGTTTCAAATTTTTCATATAATATAAGTTCAAACTCAATTATTTGAAAATCATATTTTTGAAATACACAAACTTGAAAAAAGGGGTGAATTATCCACTCACAAACTCTATGCTCATGGAGCTTAGTTTTGAGGCAATTTGACTTAGCACATTTGCGATCTTCTGTTCCTCTTTCTGGTTCCATGATTGAGGCGCCACTCCTTGGTTTCCAAGATGTTAGCCTTAGAATGGATATTGTTAACTTTAGAGTAATCATTTATCAAATCACTCTAAGTTATATGTTTATTTTGATGTTGAAAAACAAATTTGATGTTGAAAAACAATATTTTAGAAAATGAATTTTAAAACTCTTACCATTTGCAACTAACTTTGTTTTTTATTTCAGGTTACAACTTAGTTCCATGCAAATAAGAGAAGAACAATTATTATGTTATCTTTTATTTTTATCCTTTAGATTTTGTTGTAAATAATTTCATTTAAGAGATA
>JANHAO010026565.1:0-11055 GCA_026873985.1 Saraca asoca | reverse complement strand
TTGCAAACATTCAGCAAATGTTACAGCACATAATCATAATATGATATGATCAAAATTATTTTCATCATCAAAACAAAAGATAGTCCAGCTAGTTAGGCTAACATGAGTCTTATCATACACTTAGTTATTCAGACTTAACATGCATGTTTAAATAATTAAGCACTTAAAGCCATTTAGAGCCCAATAAGCCCATTTGACATCACCTTGCATCATATAACATGAGCCCATACTTGATCTACCATGTAACTTAAACAAGAGAACAAGAAACATTTTAGCCCTTTTTTAGGCACATTCATTCAGCCATGTGGCCCAATTCAAGGGAGACTATTCCCTTTCATAGAAACACAAATGAGTTAGTGACCCAATAATAAAATAACTCATATAAGGGTAGACATTCATGGATTGGGCTTTACTAATACATGAATTTTACTACAAGTCTAATAAGACTATTTAACAATCATGGAATCTAATTCATGCATTTTAATCACCAAGTGGCAAAACCACTTATTGCCCATCTTTCTAAATTTCTCTTAATTATACATGGAAGATTTTATGCATAGGTTCTTTTTGGCACTCATAAAAAATTATATTAGTCAAATAACCTATGCATTCATTAAAACAACGAGATCTACATATACAATTCCTAAGTGGTCAAAACTATGCTCTTATACAAGTCCTAAATTTTTAATCATTCATTTTATTACACTCATATAGCATTCATACATGATTCAAGAACAATAATTCAAGCAATTTATGTAACTGGAGCTACTAAAATTGACATTCATGTATATAAAAATTAAATCTTTATACCACAGCTTACCCTAGGGCCGAACCCTAAGCTCACACTTAGACAAAATCTCATTTTCTTCAACTCATTACCCAAAGTGGACGAACCATTCCCCTAAAGCAATGAGTTTTCTTACTCGAAATTTTAACATGCAAGGCCATGTTCAAACATGTTTTGGATCTAGTTTATGTTTTAGTTAAAATATTCATCCTTTTCTCAAAAGTGGCCAAAAGTACCCCTAAGGAAGTGGGTCCTTGGTTCTTAAATTTAAACATGCAAAAATCTTACTTAAACCCATTTTCCAAGAGATACATCCCATTAATGCCAAATTAAACTAGGATCTTGTCCAAAATTTCCCCTATGGCCGAAACATGCATCATCTTTTAAGTGGGGATTTTTATTTCCATTTTCAAGATTTGATGTTCTTTTTTTCAAATTTATTTTCAATATATTATCAAGAATATTTTCAAAGGTTCCACTTGATTATAAGGCCATTCGATCTACCCAATCCAAGTGATATTTAATGGGTGAGTTAAAGACTACAAAGTAAAATTTGTAGAGAGTGTACTCACTTGGATGAAAAGGGATCAGTAGAAGATGAAATGCTTTGGTCCTCTAAAAGTAAAACACAAAAATTAAACAAGCTTCTTAATATGCAAATGTATCTAATTGTGGAAAGAAATAAGGAGATTACAAGATATGCACTTACTTGAAAGCTTATTTCTCTAGTTTTTGGAGAAAAAAAGTCTAAGTAGGAAGAGAAATCAGGTGGAGCACTCATATTTCTAAGGGTGATCAAACCTTAGAGGGGAAAGGAGCTTTTTTCTTTTTTTTTGCAAGATTTGGATGTAAGTAAGAAATGATTTAAAACTAGCCTATCCCCCCTCCTCCTCATGACAACTACCCCTATTGGGAATGAATTTCTCTTCCATACATGTTCTTTTAACATGTATTGGTGGAAGGATTCTTTTCCACTTGAACATACCTATGCCCAAGTAGGGCTCCCACTTGTGAGATATCTATCCTCTTATCTCTTAAAGTCTTTCTCTACAAGCTTCTTATTGTTAAATGTCTTGGGTTACAAGTGGGTTAGCCCATGTCAATGAGGGCCCATTGTTCAATCCACCATAGAGGGGCTAAATTGGGCTTCTTATTTCCTTTTTTTTTTGTTTACCCACATACTAAATGGTCAAAACCCAATAAGTACTCTTCTTCTAATTTCCTTGTCTTTGAAACCTAAGACCCTTTTTATATTCATAGGTCAAATAGACTAACATGTACATATATACATTTTTTTAGCCCGTGTAATTTACCAAATTTAGGAATAATAGATCAAGATCATGTCCATAGTTATCACTCCCCAAAACCCCTAGGTACACAACTAAGTATTTCAAACATCCAAATTATTCAAATCCCAAAATAAATTTTAGAATTAATCAAGCTAATGCCTAATTTCAACTTTGAGCTTACTTAAACATACACATGAACAAACAAGTAAATGAACAAGTAAATATTGATAAATTAAGTGTATAAGTTATAAAGAATATTCCCTTATATCCTAAACATGCTAGCAAACTTAGCATTTTGCTACATGGAATTTCTCCAATATTCCAAAACCCCCTAACAAAACTTCCTCCCTTATGAGTGAGGGTATAGAAATTTGTATTTTATCTAATCATATTTTTTTTATTTAATTCATAGAGAGTAAAACCTAAGGTCATAGTATATAAAAAATTTTGGGGTTTTACAAGGGCCGTTAAATACCATAACTTTGAAGTCAAGTCTCATGGATTTCAAAAGGGATCTTTAGTCCTTACAAGATCAGTAAGGCCAAGAAAATAACATGGAGATGAAAAGTTAATAGCAAATTGGGAAGGACCATTTAGGGTTGTGAAGAACCTAGTTAATGGCACGTATTACCTAGCAACAATCAAAGGAATGCAATTGCCCAAGTCATGAAATGCCACTTATTTGCTAGATTATTATGTCCAATTGGTTGAGTGACTTAAGTATTAGTATAATAGGGGAGGATTTTAATTAACATGTTATAGTTTGAGAAGTCCAAGTATGAGATCTTCTCCAAAGCATGGTTAATCCTACATTGTCATTTTGATTTTTTGTCCCAAAGGAGATGAATAAAATGGACTTATTTTTCTCTGAAGAACATTTAAAAAGAAAAATCTTCACAATTAGTGCTAGCAATTTGGAAAGAAATAGCTTAAAAACTAGATGATCAAAATGATCATCAAGGTATAAGATACCTCCAAGCATAAATAACCTAAAAATAAATTATCAAAATGATCATTAAGGCAAATAATGCCTCAAATCATAAATAGTTCAAAAAATGATTATCATAATGATCGTCAAGGCATGATCTTAAAGCATAAATAGCTCCAAGTTGGATGGTCAGAATGATCATCAAGGCACAAGATACTAAAAGGCATAAATAACTTAAACATAAATGATCCAAATAATCATCAATGCACAAAATGTGAATAAGAGTAAAGAATTACAATTCACAAAGTATGTCATTCTAAAATTATGCCTTCTATAAGGATGCATAAATGGTCAAGCACAACATAAACTCTAAAACAAACCATAAAATAAACCATGCAAGAAAATAATAAAAATAACATGAAATTTAGGGAAATATAGTTCAAAGCATGCGAAATATTTCTAGACAAGACCTAACAAAGTACTATTCAAATGTCAAACATTATCGATGACAAAATTAATCATCCTTGGCTGAAGATTGGCCATTGGTCATTGGATTTCCACCAACATTTTCCTCATTTTCTTCATTAATTATTTTTTTTTCTACAATTTCTTTGATAAGGGAGTTGCTTCATTGATGGCCTCATTTACCACTTTTTCTATGTCCAAATTGTCACCAACCATGATGGAGTTCTCAATTTCCTTAGGTCATTGTTCAAATGGCATATCAAGTTGGTGATAATGTATACCTAGTCCAAAGAAAGGTTGTAGTTTGCCCCAAATGCTTCCTTGGTCTCGTCTTGAAGTTGTTCAGTTTCCTTCACCTTATCAACACATAGATCCTCTCTTTCATCTAGTTTTTCCTTAGCTTCTTCTGAGCATCTTCCAAATGCTCATACTTGGACTTCCATTCCAGCTTTAAATGTTTGGATGATGATAGCTCTTTCTACTTGTCAGTAAGAACTTCTTTGCATTTATGTAAATTAGCTATGACGAACTCAATTTATACATATTTTATATCCTTTTATACTCAATCTTTTGTTATATTTATGTGCTTAATTAGATACTTAAAATTGGTTTTGTCATTTCAATTTTTGTGCTTGATTGAATTTATTAGGTAAATTTACATTATTTCTAACTATTTCAGGTTTTTAGGTGTATCTTGAGTTCTAGACTTCAGTTTTAGGTGATTATTATGTCATTGGAAATATAAGAGAAAGATCTAAAAATGTCATGAAGAGTTTAAAGCCCAATTCAGCCATTTTGAAGTTCAAGCCTAAAAGTTGAAACAAAATGTTGCCTTACAAACTATAATCATTTTTAATATTTTCATTATAAGTGGAGCTCCATCTATCATTTCATTATAACCCAAGCCCATAGGATATCTACTATCCATTCTCACAACTTTCATGAAGGACTTGAGATTAAACTACACAGTTTTGAATTAGTTTCATAGTGGTAGACATAAGTGTTAAATTCTATTATGGGTTGAACTATTCTGGAAAGTTGTCTCAATTTTTGGCCCGTAACTTGAGCTAGGAATCAAGGTTTTATGCAAAGTCAAGGCCATTGGACTCTTAAGAAAGTAATCTACATTTCATATGAAGGGATCAACATTCAATTAAGCCTCCTTCAAACCCTAATCAACAATCAAATTAAAAGTCACTGCAACGAGCCATTAGAAATGCTTAGTTGAGCCACAAGTGCAATAACTTTAGATCATTTTCATTTTTTCTCTACTTGAGGGAGGAGAGGATCTCTTCTAGGGCAAGACTCTAGCCTAATTAGGTTTTCTCTTTTCCTTTTATTTTTCTTTGTATTTTTACATTAATGCATAGCTAAACTTCCATCTCAATCTAAGGGAAATTTTACATCAATTTTTTTATTAATTGTGAGACTTACTTTTATTGTCAATTTATTCCCAATTTGAATCTCTTGATACTTTTTTTTACTACTTATAATTGCTTTGAATGATTAGTCAATAGGGTTTATTAATTAGTTTTTTTATAGTGATTTACTACTAGCTAAATTTCTATAAGTAATATTATTATTTGTGGCTATTTGGTTGTGGGTAGCAATAGGGTTTTGATTTGCATTAGGGGTAAATCAATTTTCCTAGTGAATTGACAGTAATTAGTTGATTTGAAGCTAGGGTAAGTTGATCAATTAGTCTTGGTATTTTTAGATCTTAATGCTATTAGTAAATTAATTGAAGTACTGGGCTTTAACTGATTTATCAATAAGAGTTAATCATGTGTTGGGCTTGGTTGGCCAATTTAAGAAGAAATTAACAAGGATTACTTAGGTGTTGGGCTTAATTAGATTCTTGGCTAAATGGTCAAAGAAGGAATGAAATAATTGTTTAAAGGATCAATCATAGAATTAATTATAAAAGTCCCTTAAATTAAAGCTTTTTCTATTAGATTTTCCTGTTCCTTTTTATGTTGTTTGCTTGCATTTAAACTATTTGTTTAAATTTCTATTTCTAATTAGACATTCAAACCCCTATTTTGCAATATAAACACATTGAATAAATCATCAGTCTTTGTGGGTTCAATTTGGATTCATCCTAGCTATAAGCCTAGGTAGTTCAGCTTTATCTTTGTTGATCTCAACAACCATCAGGCTTTCAGTAACTCAATCTATTTATACTCTATGCCAAGTTGTTTGGAACTCTTATTAAGTTGATTATTTTAAGTACTTATTAGTCTATCTTAATCAAAAGGTTCTTTGGAACAATCTTCAAAATTTTTCAAGCAACTTCTAGATAGAGCTTCAAACATTTGTAACCACTGAAATCCTTATCCTTATGATCATCATGAAATTTTCTTAATTCCTAAATCTTTAGCTTTAAAATACATGCAGTTTGGTGAAGTTGCTAACTCTCAACAATTTTGCAAACCCTATGGTGTCATGAGCTTTGATCTCATAATTAAGTATATCTCGATCATCATTCAAATATAACTAATTTCAAGCAAAAGAAGTATAACTCACACCTTTATAGAATAATGAGTTGGGCTTGGATTTACTAGTCGATCCTTCTAGGAAAGTGGCTAAGGAAATTTCCCACAAATTGGACTTTGGCATCTTAAATCCTTCTCAAACCTCTCTAGCTAAAACTACATTTGCGGTTATGAGCTTGGGGGCAAAAGTTTTTCCATGAGTGACTCCCTTTTTGCATCTCTTTCTATTTCTCCTAACGGTTATCTTTGCAAAAAGGTTCAGCTGCTTGACATCTTTGTGATGGATCCTTTGTGCCTTTCTCCAAGTGAAATGTTTTGGCTTGGTTAATTGAAAGAGATTCAAGCACTTCATCATTCTCCTTTGAGCACTTTCAAGAAGATCTTTCTTTTTTAGCTCTGCGATTGGATTGTTGATCCAGCATTAGTAGTGGTTAAGGGAGGTTCAATTTCTCCTTTAAAAAATATGATTGTAGTCATTCCAAATTCAACATATCTTTTCCTTCCAAATAGTGATCTACAATAAATAAAGGCAAGCAATGAAGTAAAGGATGCCAATCCTTTGAGCACATTGATAGTGAATTTATCTGATGGACTATACTCATATTTTTATAGCTTCTATGGAGGAGTGTTTTGAGGGGACCAAACCATAAGGAAGAATTTGCCATCATTATCTTACTAGTAGAGTGAGTGATTATAATGTGATCTCCCTTGAAGATGACTGTAGATTTATCTCCAACTCAATAATTTTAGCACCAAAATTGAAAGAAAAAGAAGGATATTCATACCACACTCTAGAAAGATCGAGGGAGAGTGATAAGTGATGAAGATTGATGCCACAAAGAGGAAACTCTTTAGTAAGTCTTCAAGTTCTAGTAAGAACCCTAGGAGAGCACTTTGCTTAAAGAAAAACACTCTTCGATTCTCAATTCACCAAATCTGAATGGTAAGGGAAACATGCCTCCCCTCATAGTAATTAGGCTCAATTATGGGCTGCGTTACAAGTCCTAAACAAGCCCAACTAAACACCCATCCAAATAACTAAATAAATAAGCTAATTAGGTCCAAGACATGGACAACTAATCAGCCAAAGTAGCTGGCTAAAACATATACCATTCAGCTGGTTGAAAATATTAGCTAGAACATAGCCCAAAAGCAAGACAAGTTCAAGTTTTAATTCAACCAAAAAAATAAGGAAAATAAGATGGTCAAATGACCCCAAAATAAAGCCAAAAAGGTTTCAAAGGTAGCCTATAAAATAACATAAAATAATAACCTAAACATTGTGAGAGGGTCAATTCTGGATAGAAACTTTAGGGCAAGTTAACGATGAATTTTGAGATCCAAATTGTAGAACTAGGCTTTGGCCTCAACATGAAAGTTGTAAAGCTTTCTCTTAACTTTCCAAACATATAAAGTAGACCCGATCAAACATTTAGAGCCTAACTTATAACCCTAAACCTGAAATAGTGTTAAACCTTAGCATTAGGTAATTAATTCAATTAAGCTCTAAATTTGACCAAATCACAAAACAAGGCCTATTCACTAAATTAAACTCGATTAAAATCCTAAGAGGTAAAGTATAAGAGGAAATAAATGGGAAAATATTTTGCTCATCGAAGAGCCTATGATGCCCCCTTGAGTGATCTCTTGAGTTTCCATCAAATCATCTTTAACTCCAAGCCTAAAAAAAGGAGTCTTTCCATCCATGAAAACTAGAGTGAGGGTTTTTAAACAATAACCATTTCACCCTTAAGTAAAATACCACCGAGATCCATCTTTCCTTAATGCATAAGAGAAAAAGTAATAAAATACTTTTACATTAGGAACCAAGTTAATTGTTCCTAGACCATTTTAAACAATTCCAAGAAAACCTAAGCATTGAATGTAAATTGAGTGGGGAAAACATTCGTATCCCCTAAAACTAACTATTGGAAGTACAAAAAGTAAGGACAAGCTCTAATGCACTCAATAACTCCCTCATAAAATAGGAAAGAATGATCAAGATTGTAACTATAATTTGTGTTTCCCTCTAGAAGGGTCTTAAAAATGATCAAATGTCTAGCATCTAGATGGATCTTCTTTTCATATAGTTTGTTTTGATTCATTAGTCCAAGCAAGTAACACCTTGATGCCAATTACTTTAGACCTAGGTCTACTTTAACATGTGATCACTCAAGTTCCTCATTTGAAGTTCTATTATATTCATTAATGATTATGGGATTGACAATAGCACCAGAAGGTCCTCACTCCATCATTGAAATAGGTGTAACCCTTAAAGCTATAAGACAACCATAACACCTTATTCGAGGAGCAACAGAAGATGTGGATTCCTAAAAATCAAGGAATTCTTAATTTTAGTTGGAATCTAGCATGCGATCGATCAAGGTACTCAAGGAGTAACCCCAAGACATGAAGATCAAATGAGTTCATAAATAAAAGAATAGTAGATAGTACCTCAAAGAAAAAGAAAAGAAAAAATTAGCTCTTGCATTGGAAGAGCTGAATTGGGACCTAAGTTCAATAGAAGGGTAATTTAGAAGATATTTTTTGCATATAATCCAACAAACAAGGTCGAGGCAAGAAGGAAGATTTAAAGGAATCATAATTTAAACATTTTATTGAACACTTGGAGTGAAGATAATAGTCTCACATCATAACATATATGACACAAACATTAATATATCAATAGTATGTCATTTTATTATGAAAGCAACATGAGAAATGGAAAATTCTTCGAAAGCAACATGAGAAATAGACATAACCTAAGGTGAAGCAATAATTATCAAGAATAAAGAGGAGGAAACACTTATAAGAAAGATAAAAGTGGCTTGCTCGAAGTGACAAAGCAGCTACTTTGGCAAAAAAAAATGCATGAGGATGCAAATTACAAGGATCACATATTGCATAAGGAAGTGACTAAAAAGCCCTCTAAAATTGAAGGAATGAGAAGGAATGTAAAATAGTACAATTAAAAAGAAAGGTGTCTATTTAAGAATGAATGTAGAAGGTCTAGGACAAATGGAGGGAAGCAACTATTTGTTTTAATGAAGGAGAATTATGATGTGGGGACTAGAGCATTTATTTCAATAGCCCCTTTTTAGCCTATTAGGCTTAGGATTGAGGAAACAAAATAACTATAGCACAATGATACTAAAGGAATAAAAAAAATCACTAATAGAAAAATTATTAAATAATAATATTATTATATATCAAGATTAGCATATTTTTAGTAATTTACAACTTAAAAGTACAATTGACACATTTGGACTAGCCTAGTCCACTATTTAAAGAAAGGGTAAGTGATGAATATAAAATGAGTGAACCAATCATATACATTCATGTGGCACACATCAAAGCCTTGCAAATGTATAATAGCTATCAAGTCAGCTAGAGACAGTTATTCTATTAATTGAAACTTGAAAGGACCATCTTACCCCTCCAAAATTTATAAACAAGATAGGTATGACTATTGTAATAGGATTCTAAACACTTTACTCTTCGATATTGAAAATATTCACTAACTTGAACTTCAAACAAACTTCCATTGCTTATACTTTCTTACAAAAAGTTCTAACCACTGCTTTCAGCTATTGGAGTCTAAATGTTCCACAAAAGAACCCTAAGCTAATAGATATTATCTGTATGACAATATATTTTCAAGGTTTTGCCTCCCCACTCTAGATAGATTTGTATTTCTATAACTTTCTTCATGCCATTAAAGACTTCTTATTAACCAATAGATATTATCTATATGATAATATATCATCAAGGTTTTCCCTCCCCACTTTGGACAAATTCATATTACTATATCTTTCTTCATATCATTAAAGACATTCTCTAATTAGAGATATCTTAGGTCTAATACCAACACTTAGGATTGACTTAATTTTGTTTAGGACTAGTACAAATAAAGGGAATAGTAGCCCAACTTGATAAAGGGCTAGCCCAAAATAATCGAACCTAACAAGAACCTAGGACAAGTAAGTGTTAGCCCTATCAAGCTAATAGGTTAGCGCATTAACTTGATAATATAATATAGAATATTAAATTATTGATTAGCATATATATGTTAAATTGATTTTAAATAACGTTTATTGACGATGAAATTTGGTTCAGGGCCAAACTTCAGTCAACCGTATAGTTCTTGTTGCCTCAAGCTACAATCTGGCTGGTTTATGCAGTGAGTAGAAATAGACAGCAAGAAAAAGATGAAGAATAGCAAGAATACAAGATTTTTAATGTGGTTCGGCCAAATTTGGGCAGTATCAGACCCTATATCCACAGATGATGTTATTACTGGGAAAAATACTTGTTGTGTATAGATTTTTTTACAGGAGTTTCTATCTAATGAGCTCTCTGGCTCTCAAAATACTCTTCTTCTTTTTTCTATTACACAGAGTCCTATATATATAAAGGCTAATCCTGCAAGTCAGCTCTTGCAGACTCTATGTCAATCAACATCTATAGGCTATGTTCTTCTTGGTTTGCGTGCTTAATAGGGCTTTAGCTGAGAATGGCTTCCTTCTGTTGGTTGGGCTTCCATTAACTGGACTTTTGCCAACCTATTTCTTATAGTTCCAAAAAATACATATAACATTAGCCCCCCAACTCTTAGTGTGCTTTGTGGATTGAGAGTTGAAACTTTCTTGCAAAGGTCTTCACTTATATCCTGTAATGTTATTTTAGACTTATGAAATTCTAAGTCTCATCTTTTGAATTTTTTATACGATTTTTCCTCGTTGAGAAAGGCTCTATAACAAAAATCGTCTTTCTAACATTTCAAATGTATAACTGATCACTTGGTGTTGCAGAAGATAATATTTAAACTTTTTCATAAACTGATTTCTATATATTACGCTTAACCGAAAGCAAAACTAAATACTCAGTCAATTAAATTAATCCATTTTGTCTATAGGCAAATTCGAGTTCCAACATGATTTGCCCAATAGTGAGCTGTATGCTCGTATGAAAATTGTGAGCCAATAGTGATATGACTTCGACGGCACTTAGGTTGTGCTTTAATTCAAACAATTTCGTAAGCAATTAAATGTGCCCAAGATATGGTGGAGTGAGGAGCATTATGAACAATTA
>JANHAO010026564.1:0-11055 GCA_026873985.1 Saraca asoca | reverse complement strand
ACAACACAAAAGGCAGCAACATAGATAATCAAAAAAATAAATATAACAAAAAAATTACAAAAGAAAATATGAATCAAATTCAGCAACAAAACACATATACACCAACTTAGAAAAAGTGAATCAAATTCAGCAGCAAAACAAGAAAGCATATACATCAAAACACCTAAAGTTCGGACGCTGCAAAGAGAAGAATATGCGAAGTGCGGCCGAAACCTCCAAAACACGAAGAACACAACGAACAAACCAGTAATCATTTCTAAAAAAGGGATTTTACCTTACTATGTCACATATGCAGCTTCAAACACCAAACAAAACGAAGAAATCCCATAGGAGAGGACGATGCGAGGAAGAAAGGTTGCGAACGCTGCGAAGATTTTCGGCCGAATCTGCAGAAATGAAAATAGGGACGAGTTTAAGGGTTTCAAAAATTTCAATAGAATTTTTCCATTGAAATTCAATAAATAATCAAAACGCGCCATTTTATTTAAGCGTGTTTTGAATATTTCAGCAATAATTCCAATGGAAATATCCATTGGAATTAAATAAATAATCAAAACGCGCGGCTTTATTTAAGAGTATTTCAAATATTCCAACGGAGTCCTTGCCTGTGGTAATATTTGTTGGAGTATTTCAACGGATATATTTTTCCGTTAGAGTATTCCAACGGAATTCCACTTCGTTGTAATTTCTGTTGAATTATTACAACGGACTAAAATTCAGTGGGAAAATCCGTTGTAATATTCCAACGGATAAAATCTGTTGTAATATCCGTTGTAATATTCCGTTGGAAAATCTTGATTTTCTTGTAGTGGCAATTGCACTGTTGTATAATAACTTTGAGAGCAAAGACACATCTTGACATCTTTCCTTATGACTCATATTTTATGGACTTTTCTTAAATTTTGAAAAACTATGCCTAATTTCATTTTAGTAACTTGCATGATTTATTCTATTCAAGATTTGTCAAATGTTATAGATAGATATTACCTTTATTTATTGTAAATCTTTATATATGTCATTTTTATGGACTTCCCTTAAACTTTAAAAAGTGTTATACTATTACCAGTAAAATTTGGTACTGAAGAAGTGGGCTGGCAGAAGCCCAGAAAGAATTGAGTTTATCGAAAGACATGAGCTTGCGACATGAAAAGTTGTAGCTCACTGAAAAGGATCTAGCTCACCAAAGAATAGTGCTCGCTGACCATGTCAACCCGAGGTCGCAGGCCAGTGACATTCTTAGCAAACGAGCTTGAGCTTGTCAAAACACAATGCCGATTAGCTAAGAAGATCACTGAAGTCGGGCATAAAGACAACATACAACTTGCACTGCCACTCTGTAGATATGGCCATCGAGTCCCATCCGTAGTGGGTAATTTGCATAAACTAGTCTATAGCCCCCTAGGTAGTCTTATACATTTAACGTTTGATATAACAGATATACAGTTAACTTAGTTCCATTTGTATCCCTCCATGCTTCTATAAATGGGGGATTAGGATTATTGTAAAAGAGTGATAAGAGGTACTAGAACAAAAAAGCACCAGTAAGAACTTTCTAAATAGAAAAATCCTATAAACGATACTTTGAGTTAATGGAAATGCCTCCGTGGACGTAGGGTTTGGTGTCATCTAGATTTAGCTGAACCACGTTAAATCTTTGTGTACCTCCTTCCCCTCTTTCCTCTTTCACCGTGCTACACTCCTTCATCATCAAACCAATTGGGAAATAGCTAAAGTCCCTAAAGAACCCTTTCCATTGGCCAGATTTGGATCTGATCAAAATCCATTGTCAACATTTTAGCATGCTTGGTGGGACCCTTTTGTGTACTAGTTAGTCCTTTGCCTTCTATTTGATCCTTTAGGTAGTTGCGATGGCCAGAGGGAAAGCCGTTAGAGCCTCAAACGCTTAGGTTAACCTCCTGGAAGGTCATGTCTCAACAACAGATTCCTTCACAGCCACTGTCATTAGTGCTGCTATTGGTTTGCCCTTGACCAATTTTGTTTAGTCCGCTGTCATTGCCAATGGCACTGATGGAGTATAGATTTGGCTCTAGCACCAAGAAAGACCAAAAAATATAATGGGAGAGTTGACTAAAGTAGTTACGATGCTAGCATAAGGCGTGCAAAAGCAGGCTAAAGTTGTCGTGCCCACAAATGTTCACCCCCAGCAGCGGCAAGTTGGATGTTCGGGCAATGTCAATCGAGAAAACTCTCCAGCTAGTTGCTCATAAAAGCAAATCCCAGATCATTGCAGTCGCGACCAGGAGAATTGATGGTCTCTGGTATGAGACTCGAATTTTAAAGAACTATTTCAGAGGATGGATCAGTTCGAGGAATGCTTTTGAGCTTCAAACAAACAAACTCGATATGAACCAAGGTCACCCTTCACCGAAGAAATCGAGGTGCAATACCTTCCCCCAAAGTTCAAAGTTCCCTCAATCCTACTTTATGATGGGGATACGGACCCATACAATCACCTGGACACGTTCAATGTCCAGATGGATCTCATGACAACCAACCCACTCGTGAAATGCTGAGTGTTCCTGGCAACACTGGGGGGTTCGTCTTTGACATGGTTTAGAAGTCTTTCAGCTCGTAGTATAAGCAGCTAGGAGGAATGTCAAAAGAAGTTCGTTGACCAGTATTGAGCATTAAAAAGATAGCTCACTCCACTTTGTCACCTCACTACGATCTTCTAGTGAAAAGAAGAGTCGTTGAAGGATTACATCTCTCGGTTTAGGCATAAGGTCAACAATATAGAGAATCCCTCAGAGGAAACTATTCTGGCAATGATCTTTATGGGACTCCACAAGGATGAAAAATTGTATAAGAATATTTACAAGTCACCAGTAAAGGATCTCGAGGACTTTTATGAGTGAGCTGTAAGGCAAGCCAGATGGGATGAAACTTTCAACTCAAATAGGTGTGATCTAAACAGGTCATATCAAAATAAAAAAGGAACAATCACAGGGAAAGGCAGCACGATTCCAGCCTCCAGATTATTAAGAGAAGCAGGAATGTGCGGCCTCAATACCAAGGCCATCATGAAAGTTATAGCATTCTGTTCAAGACGCAGGACAAGATATTCTTAGTGGAGCAAGATAAAGAAGACTTCAGGAAACCTAAGTCTCTATGGACACCTAGCAAATTTAGAAACAATATAGACAAATTTTGTATCTACCACGACGAGATTGGACACAACACCTTGGAATGTTGGGCACTGAGGGATGCGATAGAGGACCTCAATAAGAGAGGGCATCTGTAGAGGTATATGGTGTGGCCTATGGAGCAGTAGTCTTATCCTCAGCAGAGTCCCAGCCAAAAGCAAGGAGCCTCTGTTCAGATTATATATTAATGATGTACTTTAATTATCCTACTTTTCTTCCTTTTATTTTTATTAATGTACAAATTTTATGCTGATAATAGTAATGTATAAGACGAATTTGCTAGCTTCTTAAGCTGAGGCCCCTCGAAGCTCATTCTAGAGATGAATTGATGAAAAGTGCCAGCATAGTTGTGTGCTCGCTGAGGTACAAAGGAACTATTAAACACTTACAGTGCCAACATAGTTGCGTGCTTGATGAGGTGTAGAGGCACTATTAAACACTTACAGTTCCAGTGCAGCTATGAGCTCATTGAGGTGTGGAGGCACTATTAAACTCTCTGAATCCAGCTAAAGAGCCAGGAGCTCAACAAGGCAGGAAGACGTTAGACTCGACTTAGCTACCTAACTAAGGGGCACCTCAGCTCACCAACAAGGTCCTTCTAGGCATAGCTCGCATATGACTTGGCCAAACTCTATTTGTCATTGAACAGGGCAACTATATGCAGAAGCTCATTACACAAAAGTTACAGTCGATTGGCCAAGCAAACATTCCATTAAACTACAACAATATACAGAAGCAGATGAAGCCATCCAATACAACAATCAAAAGCCATACAAGAGAAGTTTATTTGCTAAAGGGCCTCATCTAACGAGGTAAATTTACATTAGAAAGAGGAAAATACAGAGGAAAAGATAAAAGCCTAGAGCAAATGTTGGAAGTAGAGAGCCAGCCACCGGGAGACAAACTCCCACCAACAGGAAGACCAGCGAACCCGACTGCCCTTGCTTATATTCCTCCTAAGCTAGTGGTTCCTTCTAGACCAAGCCCAGAGCAATTCAAAAAGGGGCTAGGAATCTAGCTGGCAAGGCTAGAAATCTTGGCAAAGCCGTGAAGAGGTAACCCAAGATCTACATAAGACTTCCTCGGGGCTAGTATAAAGAGCTATCTAGCAGGAGTCATGTGCAGTAGGCCATTCACACCTTGAAATCATCTGCAGTAGGCCATATGCACCTCAGAAAGCTTCGCCAGAAGCTCAACTATTAGAATAATAAGGAGCTTAACTATGATCTCCATTCAGATACCTTGCTGAGAAACATGAAGAACTTCACAAGTGTTATATAAACCAGTTAGGCCTATTGAAGGAACCAGAAGGTAAATTACTGCCCCCAATTGGATGGTCCGAAGGGGTTGGAACTGCCATGCCAATGGCTTATAATCACGCTATGAAAAGAAACACGGTCTAGCTCAGGTGAAGTGAAGTTTGAAATGACAACATGATAGGTTGAATGCTAAGGACTTTTGACTAAGAAGACCCTTCCAGAATAAATTGCAACTCCTAGTTCGTGAAGCAAATTGAGAGTTAGGGGGCTAGTGTTACTAGTGAAATTTGATACTGAAGAAGTGGGCCGGTAGAAGCCCAGAAAGAATCAAGTTTATTAGAAGAAATGAGCTGATGACACGAAAAGTCGTAGCTTGTTGAAGAGGATCTAGCTCACTAAAGAATAGAGCTCGTTGACCACGCTAGCTTGGGGTTACAGGTCGGTGACATTCTTAGTAAACGAGCTTGAGCTTATCAAGATATATCCCCAATTAGCCAAGAATACCATAGAAGTTAGGCATAAAGACAGCATACAACTTGCACCACTACTCTGCAGATGTGGCCATTGGGTGCCATCCGTAGTAGGCAATTTGTAGAAGCCAGCCTATAGCTCCCTAGGCAGTCTTGTACATTTAATATTTGATGTAATAGATATACAGTTAACTTAGTTCCATTTGTATCCCTCCATGCTTCTATAAGTGGGGGGCTAGGATTATTGTAAAAAGAGGGCCAAGAGGCACTAGAACAAAAAAGCACAAGTAAGAACTTTGCTGAATAGAAAAATCCTGTAAACGATACTTTGAGTTAATGGAAATACCTTCATGGATGTAGGGAATGTTGCCATCCAGATTTGGCCAAACCATGTTAAAATTCTATGTACCTCCTTCTCCTCTTTCCTCTCTCACAATCCTACACTCCTTCATCATCTAACCAACCGAGAAACAACTAGGGTCCCCAAAGAACCCTCTTTGTTGGTCGGATTTGGGTTCGACCGAAATCCACTGTTAACATATACTTTATCCCATTTTAATAACTTTTAACTTATAATCTATTCTATCCAAGACTTTTCAAATGTCATTTTTAACCCCATATATATTACCTTAATTTGTTGTAAGTCATTTTCTGTATAGATAAAGAACAATTGCCAAGCCATTTTTTTAAATTTTTAAGTATAAAAAGTGATTTTTAGGGGGAATTGAGAGTTTTAAAGAAAATATGTAAAAATGGGCAAGTTGCATATATAAAAATATTGAGTTTTGATAGGGAAAAAAAACTTCACTGAAGAAAATCATAACTAGACTCACAATTATAAAAGAGTGTTCTATTCATACAATAATAACAGGAGCTTAAATTAGGATATCTCAATAATTTTTTTTGGAAGGACTCAAATCAAGTTGGAGTACTATATTCAAAAACTAAGAGGAAGAACAACCTATTAGATATATATTGCTATACACACACCGTACCAAAAAGCAGTGATGAGTATGTAATGATGATTTTGCTTCATTGTTGAGGCTTGATATTAATTGAAAATTAGCTTTCATATTTTTTTTCTGAAGATCTATCAACTTTGGCCCATTGGTGTAGATGTCGTGTTCTCTTCATTTCTTGAGCTTAGCTTCCATCATTTTTTACATTATTTACACATGTGATTAGCAGTACAGTACCTCAATAAAAGATAGCCTTTTGACCAATTGCTACACTTAAATGATTTGGTACCGATATTTTAGTAACCACCTAATAGGATACAGCCAGATAGACAATTTGACAATATCAAACAGATGATGTTAAAAAAAAAATTAGTTTTAGTATTAAATTATTAAAAATGATAATAAGAAAAAGAGTAAAGAAACTTTTTGTAATTACTGTTGAAATAAAAGACAAGAAAAAAATTGAGATTAATATGATACATATTTTAAATGTTTCTTTATAATTTGGATTAAAATAAAATTTATATACTCTAAATAATTTTTATTTTAATCAAAGTTATTACCTTTAATTGATTATAAAAAATTTTTAAAAATATAATAAAACATCATTAAAAGGAGATATAATCAACTATCAGACTTATATTCAATTATTGAACATTCCAATAATTATATCAAACAAGCAGAAAATGTTGGAGCAAACTTGGGCCTAAAAGTTATATACCCGATTAACACTACAAAAAAAAATGGAATGTTTAGGCGCGGTTATATCCTACCATTGGAGGTGGTTCAAACCACCTCTAAGTACATTAAGGGCTATTCCTCAAATTGACTATCTTGCGTACATTGATGAGATTTAGAGTAACTATTGGAGATTCATTTCTGGATGCCATTTAGTAGTGACTAGACATCACTAAAATGATGTCACTAAAAGCCATTTAGAGGTGGTATTAACTGCCTCTATTTTTTTTTTTTTTTTTTGTAAAATTGTCTTAAATTGGCGATAATTTAGAATCACTCCTGTGTTTTTTTAAATAAAAGACTTTTAAATTTGGAGTTAATATTAATATGAAGTTTTCTTTTCATAGATTTGAGATGGTTGTTAACTGCACCTATATTTTGTGTATGTGTGTGTGTGTTTTTTTTTCAAATTTTCTATATTAACCATTTTTTAAACCCATTCCTTTTAATTATTTATTTAAACTTATATATTCTTGTAAACTTTAATGAAAACCAATATAATAATAAATCTATATAATAATTAAAACATATTTCATTAAATATAAAAGGTTAAAATGTAATTTATCTCATAATAAAAAAAAAAGTATATTCCAAGGTATACCAATAACCATAAAATTGTCCTATATATATTCGAACATGGAAAGATAACAACACCATATAATCTAAAAAGACCAGACACAATCCAAGACATCCTTGTCATTATTACTACCTCATGAGGTTTTTCTTGCATACATAGGTGAATTGAGATTTTTGGGTCATTGCACATAAACTTCATCAACACCATGCTATAAGCATAAACTCAAATTAATTATATCAATAATTTGAAAGGAAGCATTTGAAATGCATGAACAATTATCGAATTAATTGAATCAAGGCTAATATGGAGACTTAACTCAAGTATAAAGCTGTTGAGGGCAAAATTTGGTCTCATGCCATAAAAAGGCAAAAGCCCTACGAAAATTGAGAACCAGCTAGAAATAGCTCCACCTCGCTAACAGAGAGGTCGAGATGCAAGTAAGGCTCGAAGTAGCTTGCTGGAGCATGTCAAAAGCTAAGCTTGCTTCACTGAGAGAAAGCTAGCAGCAAGCCTGAGTTGAACATTACAACTTGCAAGACCAGGTGTATTGCCCAGCTAAAGGTTTAATGAGATGAAAACACTAGACAGACCTATATCAGGTCTCAAATCTAGCAGACATATGGGGGCCGCCCACAGAAAGCCATTTGCAAGAGCCGAATTATAGGAAGATAATTATCTTATACATTTAATATTTGTAATGATATATTTATAACAAGTAAAATTACAATTGTAACATTCTTCCTTTTATAAATAAGAGGGGAGAGACCCTTGTAGGAGAAGAGAAGAGAATCCATTATATTAAAACTTTGTAGAATTCAATTCAGATTAATAAAAGCTATGGTGGACGTAGGGTTTGGTGTCATCCAAATTTAGCCAAACCACATTAAAAATACTACTCTCCATTGCTCCTCTTCCTCTTTACCATCCCATATTCTCCGTCTATCACTTCATCCTCCAGAGAGTAGTTTAGGGACACAAGAATTACATTGATTCACTGGAGTCTAGCAAAATTGGATTTCCCCATCAACATTTTTGGTGCTAGAAAGAGGGCCTATTTGCTCTCTGAATTGCTTTTCTGATTGGCTACAATGGTGAGAGGAAAAACCACCAGGAGTTCTAACACTCCAGTTATTTAGTCGGCAAATGTTTCTACTACCGAAACTCGTCCTCAGCCTATTCCTACCCCTGAAACTGAAAGAAGCACAAATGCCTCATTAGCCATTACCAATGCTTGAAAACATGCTAAGAGAGCTGGCTGAAACTATTAAAGCACTAGCACAAGTGCAAGCTTAGGATGCGTAAAGGCAAGAAGAAATTATAGCATAATTGATAACATAATATTTTATGCATTTATTTGTCCTCATACTTAGCAATTTAAGGTCTAAAAGGACATGTTTTTGGCTATGTTAGTGTGTATTTGTAATTTTGTGGCAATTGGCATCATATTGGAAAATTTTACATAATTGGCCATTTTGAGCAATTTCTGTAATCTGACAATATCTTGAGCTGCACTTATCCAATTAATGTGATTCTTATCTTTTAGGAAAGTTAAGAGAGAGATCTATAACTTTCATGAGACTGAAAAAGCTGAATCATACAATTGGTCATCCAAAATTAGAGCTCAATTCAGAATCAGAATACTGCCTAGCCCTGTCCCTAGCAGCCTGATCTCCAAGCTTTCATCAAGCCATAACTTGAGTTGTAGAGGCCCAAATGAGGTGAAACAAAGTCCAAATGTAAGATAACCAAAAAGTCACAATTCATATGAAGACTTCCCATGCTGAAATGATCAAAGTAGGCATCAAAATCGAGCTGCAATTCAAGGGTAAAGATGCTACGAAAATGGGTTCTGTAGAATTGGACTTTCAAGGTCCTAATTGACATGAGCTTGAGCCCAATGCAACACCCTTTGCTTCAGCCCGTAACTAGCCAGCTGGAGACCCAAAAGAGAGTAGGAAAAGGAGGGAAAGCAGTCTGTATTGAGCCCCCAACACGCAATGGCAGAGGCTGCCAACCAGACTAGCCATCATTGCCTACTCCCTACTTTGTAGTTGCCTTTTTTCTTCCATGAGCAAAGCCATTTAGTCTAAGCTTTTTCCAGTTTGATTTTGCAGTAGTTTGGGAGTAGTTTTAGCTCAATTTTCTATAGGATTAGTGTAGGATGTGTTCTTCTTTTTTTTTCTTGTAGATTTCAGCCTCCATGGAAGGCTAATCTTGTAACCAGTCCAAGGACCTGCAACTTGAAAGATTAATGATGAGATTCTGGTATGTTTTTTTGCATTCAATTACTGGCCTTCTCTTTCTTTTCCTCTTGATTTTTACTGCAATATCTGACCTGAATGGATTCATTTAATTTAGATATTTATATAGTTATTGAGATCTTGATAATCACCTTAAAAAAGGATAGGAAAACTAAGTAATGCATTGAGATTTTGATGGATTGCTTGTGGCTGAATTTTGCATAAAACTTATTAATCATTTCAGGAATCCTTGTTATGATTAACAACAGTTGAATGAATATTTAGTGATCTAGGAAGTATTAATCTAAAGTTGATTCCCTTGTCTGGTTACTTTGTTATTTGTGTTTTCATTTTTGTTAGTATAGTTAGTTTTTAGTGTAGTTTCTGTTAGATTAAGTTCTGCCAACTCCTCTTATTTTCTAGCTACTAATTGATTGATATCATCTAACAAATGATCTTTGGGTTTGACCTGGTGTTGTCACATGCTACAAGTAGTTAGGTAACCCGATTTTATAAATTTCTAATTTGATCAGTATCGACAGTTGACATCAAATTTTGGTGCCATTACTGAGGATCATTTTGATCTTATCAATCATATTAGGAGTGTTTTTATCTACTAACATCATTAACATTTTATTTTGCAGCTGCCTTTGTCATTTTCCCTTATTTTTGGTTTCTGTTTGTAGCTTACTGTAGCATTGGTCTTTGCTGGAACCACCACCTTAGAGTGAGCTGAAATTTGGTGAGCATATAGAAGATGATATGCTGATTAAGGCTCACAAGCTATGCTTGTGAGCACCCAACTATTTTGGCCAAATTCTTTTATTTAGATCACTTTTTTAATTTTTTAAATTTTTTATTTAATTTTTAAGTTCGCCTAAGCGGTAGTTTTTGAGCAGTGGTGGTCTAATAATTTTTAAAAATGTGTAGATAGGTTAATTAGATGTGTTTTTTTAGTGATTTTTAGCCTTTGTTGTTCTATTGTTGTGTTTTCGATTTTATGTCAGCATTTCAGCCTCTTATGCGTAGTGTATGTATAGTATAGTATCTTTTGCTACATATCTTGCATTCCTACATCCTGCATTGCATTTCTGCATCTTGCATGTTGCATGTTGTGCTATAGTATTTTCTGTCTTATGTCATTATTTTAGCTTATTTTGTATAGTATTAGTGTAGTATTTGGTTGTTAGTGAGTTAGCTTTCTTAGTGAGACAATGGATAATACTTACACAAAGACTTGCCCCAATTTAGCAAAGAGAGTCTTATCCTATATTTTATCGAGAGGAGAATTCTGATCAAGCTTATCTTTGGTGAGACAATGGATAATACTTTAATATTTTCTAAAAAAATATCACACAAAAACTTATTTTTCAAAAAATTTAATTTCTTGTAAAAACTTGTTTTTTAAGTCAACCATATCCCTCGTAAATATCAATATCCAAGCTTTTATTTTGGAGATGTTTGAATTCTCCACCGTCGAATCATTCAAGGCCAAAACTTGGAGTGTGGATTTGAAAAAGACGCATAACTGTTGGTCCGGAAAATTAAGTGGGCTAAAGAGAAAGGTTGGTTTGGAAAATTAAGTGGGCTTATTTTGGATCCGATACCCCAAAATTTTTTTATTTATCAATTTCTTTAAACTTAATAA
>JANHAO010026563.1:0-11067 GCA_026873985.1 Saraca asoca | reverse complement strand
CAGATTTATTTGAATCCTATTTGATCTTTATCTCTTGTACACATTTTTATTATAAATACATATGCTTGGCTCATTATTGAGCACAACTTCATAATAACATCTTCTCTATCTCTCTTAACAATGAACATTTCTTTGTGCATTCCACTCCTCGGGATTCTTAGGTCTCTTCCACTAAAACTTAGACTTCTCCTTTACTCTCGTAAAGTGTAGGTACCAAATGCACATCGTCCTCCTACCATTACTACGACATCAAGTACTACAGCTATTACAGACATCCCATCAGCTTCGTCTCCCCTGCTGGCTTCTTCCTCACAAGATCCACTTCCTGCGTCCTCTAATCTTGACTTGCCTAGTGCTCAACGAAAAGGTATTCGTAGTTGCACTCAAAAAGGTACTCAATCACCGTCATCTGATTTCTACCTTTGTGTCTTATTCATCTTGAACTGTCTTGTCACAATGCTTTATTGCCTCGTTAGATTCCATTATTGTTCCTAAGTCAGTTTCAAAAGCACTTTCTCATGATGGGTGGCATGCTGCTATGGAGGAAGAAATGATGGCTCTTAATGCCAATCAGACTTGGGATGTTGTGCCTTTATCGCATGGTAAGCAACCTATCAAGTGCAAATGGGTGTTTACCGCGAAAGTTAATCCGAATAGTTCTGTTGCTCGATTGAAAGCTCACTTAGTGGCAAAAAGGTATGCTTAGATTTATGGCATCTATTATTGCGAAACTTTTTCTCCGGTGGCTAAGATTACTTCTATTCATTTATTCATCTCTCTTGTTGCCTCTCAAAATTGGGTTCTTCATTAGCTTGATGTGAAAAATGCTTTTCTCCATGGTGATCTACTTAAGGAAGTGTATATTGAGCAACCACTTGGTTTTGTTCCTCAGCCTCGTTTGGAAACTTTAGTGATGTGGCCATAGAATTTGGGATGCAGAAAAGTGATCTTGATGATTCTGTTTTCTAAAAACAATCAAATTCTAATTGTATTCTTCTAGCTGTCTATGCGGACGACATTGTAATTACTAACAATAATAGTTTGGGCATTTCAAAATTGAAGACTTTTATCCAAACCAAATTTTAGACTAAGGACCTAGGAGCACTTCGGTACTTCTTAGGTATTGAGATTACTTGAAATAAGTAAGGAATTCTCATCATAGGGAAAATATGTGCTTGATCTTTTGAATGAGACAGGTTTGCTTGGGACCAAACCGTGTAATGCCCCTATGATTCCAAATGTTAAGGTTGGATTGGATGACAGAGAACTACTAGAAGACCCAAAACGATACCATCGATTAGTGGGAAAATTGAATTATCTTACTATCACCAGGCCTGATATTTCTTTCCCACTTGTGTAGTAAGCCAGTTCATGAATTCTCTAAAAACCTCTTATTGAGATTGAATTATTCACATATTAAAATATCTGAAAAAGGCACCTGGGCGTGGAATCTTCTACAAAAATCATGGTCATTGCAGAGTATAAGGCTTTTCTAAGGCAAACTGGGCAGGATGTCCTATGGACTAAAGATCACTTCATGATAGTGTGTTTGTTGATGGAAATCTTGTGTCTTAGAAAAGTAAGAAACAAGTTGTTGTATCTCGGTCAAGTGCAGAATCTAAATATCGTGCTATGGCTCATGTTACATCTAAGCTTGTGTGGATTTCTTACCTTCTTCATCAACTTAGGATTAAGTCCTCTAGAGTTATGCAGTCTTGGTGTGATAATCAGGGCTACCACTCATATTGCTACAAATCCAATTTTTCATGAGCGAACAAAGCATATAGAGGTTGATTGTCATTTCGTTAGGCAAAAATTCTATGAAGGAGTAATTGATTTTAGGCATATCAAAACCGGGGATCAACTTGCTGACTTATTTAATAAGTCACTTCAAGGAAAACAGGCTAATGATATTTGTAACAAGCTAGGCATCTTTTATATCTATGCTCCAGCTTGAGAGAGAGTGTTAGTGAACAGATTAGTTAAAATGATAAGCCTATAATTAGATAAGTAATAAGTCTATGTAGGATAAGTGATAAGCCTGGATAGGTTAATAAATTATAGACCTATTAGGACTCTATTTCATGTGTATATCTTCAATATAAATGCATACGTCTGACTCATTATTGAGTACGGCTTCATAATATCTTTTCTCTTTCTCTCTCTTAACAATACCCATCCTTGTACTTACTATTTTCACAAACAAATTCTGAGTTCTCTTCAATCAAAGGAACCAAGATTTCATCAAGTGATTCAAATACATCCAACAGTGGTCAGTTCCCTAAAGCCAGATTCTCCGTTTTTGGCAGACCGATCATCTACAACGAGAAATTAAATGAAAAGAATTACTTGTCATGGATGGACTTAGTGGAATTTTCATTCATGGTAAATGGAGTTAAGTCATTTAATCTAGTCAAACAAGAAGCCTCCTAAAGCCAAAAAAGTCAAATGGCATAAAACTGATACCTAACTATGTGCCATGTTATGGCAATCAGTCACTCTAGAACTAACGGTCTATTGTCCCCCACTAGAAAACAAGCCATCCCTTTTGGGAGAGAGCGAAGCAGCTGTAACCAATGATGTTCAATGATTTTAAGGTGCGTCAACTAGTCTGGTAAATAGAAACAGACAGATCATAGCATATGTAACCATGGCTCAGGCTGTCATCTTAAAACTTAAAAGAGGTGCTTGCCATTTCAAACATCAAAGAACTTGAAACTAAACTAGACCGGCTCTACAGCATTTTCATTCTTCTCAGCATTCATTCAGATAGTGACTCTGCATAATCAAATCCTCACTAGCTCAGAGATCCCTATAGTTAATAATTTGATTTCTTGACTACTCTGTACTCTTCCAAGTTAACAAGATCCTATTGATACTTCTGCCTTAGTTTCTCAGTAGAGTCATTGGCCAAGGAAAAGGATGGGGCAATAGAGGTAGTGGAAATGGTGACCGTGGTGGTGAACGCCCACAGTGCACCCACTGGAAGAAACACAGGCACATTAAAGATCAATGCTACTCTCTACATGGATTCCATGAAAAAGGAAGGTAAGTCAGCTCATATCGCTCAATCTGAAGATTGAGATAAAGAGAAAACTGTTATGGCCAGACTCTTCAAGTATCAAGGAATCTTTCAGTTCAAGGCCTTGAAAGAAGCCCAGTCATAGACTGCAACTATGGCCTAAATTGGTAACTCTACAGCTCGTATCTCACATTATTCATGGATACTAGATTTTGCAGGGAACATATCTCTTTTCACTCATATTATGCCTCCTGTCTCTTGTCCTGTATAGGTGAAACCAAGCCAAGTCCCTCAATACATTTGTTCTGTCAGTCCCTGGCTACCTGGCAGCCCGTTTAATCTAATTTCCACTGGTCAACTTATCTCCATACTTGATTGTTCTGTCACTTTTAATGCTGACACTTTTCTTGTCTAAGATCAGGTTTGGGGCAGACAATTGGCACAAATTGAGTCTTTTGGCTAACCACTTCAGTGGCATGCTCTGTATGAGTCTACTGATTTACTTCATCCAAGTCATCCAGGTTCCAAAAAATGAGTCCTAGTTTCTATAATTTGCAGTCATTAAATTGTGAGTTGTGTCAACTTGGTAAACATGTTTGTTTTTTAAAATAAGAGCCAATAATAGAACCTAGTCCTCATTATCTATTGTACTTTATTGTTCGCTCTAATGTATTGGGTTCAAGTTGAGTCACTTTTTTAGTGTTTTGATAATTTGTTAGTATTCTTGTTGATTAGTCAAGGTGCACTTGGTTATATTTAATGAAAGATCTCTTAGAATTATTTTCTGTTTTAATTATTTCTGCATAGAGATTAAAAATCAATTTGGAAATTCTATTTAGATATTATGCAGTGATAATGCTCGAGAATATTTCTTGGCTAATTTTTGTTTATATATATTTTCACATGGCATCTTACATCAATCAACTTGTCCTCATATGCCCCCATCAAAATGGGATTTTTGAATGTAAGAATCACCATTTGGTCACAGCATGCACCCTCTTGTTGCATATAATATTCCTCTTCAGTTTTGGGGATGCTATCCTTACTACCTGTCTTTTATTAATCATATGCCATCTAGTTTGAATTACCACGTGCCTCATTCTACCTTGTTTCCAAATGAAACCCTTTATTCTATTTCTATTCATGTATTTGGTTGTGTTTGTTTTGCTCATGATCTTCCTCCGGACCTTGACAAAATGTCTGCCAAAGCCATCAAGTGCAACTTCATGGGGTATTCTCATCTTTAAAAAGGATACAAATGCTATTCTCCTATTTTGAATCATTACTATGTCTAAGTAGATGTCACCTTCTTCAAAAGATCTCTATACTTCACCTCATCTCAAGTCCACTACCATTACAAAGGTGTTGTCCATTCCTTCCTTTGCATCCCCAAGTCACCAAACTCCTTGCCGCATGCTCAACAACATCCTTTTCTCACCAATCATTGTCGTCTGGCAGCATAGACACTGATAAGGTCCCTACAGAAATTCCACATGAACTGCCTCTTGCTCAACCAGCTCCACCTGCCTTGGATCCACCAGCCTCTCCTGATACCCTTTCTATTGCCCTAAGTAAAGAATATTTGTTCCACCCCTAACCCTCATCCCATTTATAATTTCCTTAGTTATCATCGTTTATCATCACCCCACTATAGTTTTGTACCCACCTCCTCTATTTCTATACTTAAGACAATTCAGAAGGCTCTTCCTAATTTGGGTTGGCACCAGGCTATGATTGATGAAATGACAACTCTAGATTCTAGTTTTACATGGGACCTTTGTTCCATTGCCTCTTGACAAAAATACTATTGGATATTGGCGGGTTTATGCAGTCAAAGTAGGTCCTGATGGCAAAAAGGCTACACCCAGATTTATGGACTTCACTGTATAGATACTTCCTCCCCAATGGCAAAAACTGCTTCTATGTGCCTATTTCTCTCCAATGGCTTGGACATCAAGAATGCATTTCTTCAAGGTGATTTACAAGAAGTGTACATGGGGCAACCTCTTGAGATTGTTACTCAGGGGAAGTCAAGAATAGTTGGCCACCTCCATAAGTCCCTCTATCAATAGAAACAATCTCGTTAGGCCTGGTTCGGAAGATTTTGTCAGGTAATACTGGCATATGGGATGATTTGGAGTAAGGCTGACCAGTTGGTTTTTTATCAACAATCATCATCTAATATCTGCATATTTCTAGTGGTGTATGTGGATGATATAATCATCATAGGAAATTATCAGATTGGCATTAATCAGTTGAAGCAACATCTGTTTCAATATTTCCAAACAAATTTGGTTAAGTTGCAATATTTTCTAGGAATTGAGGTAGCTTAATTAAAAGATGGGATAGCTATGAGCCAACTAAAGTTATGCCTTAGACATTTAGGAGGAAACGGGGATGATGGACTACATAAACCTGTAGATTGAGCTAATGTAAAGCTTCTACTGAATAAGAGGGAGTTGTATTTAGATACAGGAAGGTATCATAAACTGGTAGGAAAATAGAATTACCTCATAGTCACTAGGCCAGGTATTTCTTTTGCAAAAAGTGTTGTTAGTCAATTTCTGAGTTTCCTCATGATGATCACTGGGACACAGTCTTCCGAATAGTCAAATACATCAAGACAGCAACAGGGAAAGGATGTAGTGATTCAAATAGTCAAATGCATCAAGAGAGCAGTCATGAAAGGATTGTTGTATAAGAACAAGGAAAGTACTCAATTTGTTGGGTGCAGATTCTCATTGGGCACGTTCTCCAATTGATAGACATTCCAGTTCATGATACTTTGTTCTTGTTGGAGGAAATTTGGTTTCACAGAAAGTAGCAACTTTGTTCTTGTTGGAGGAAATTTGGTTTCACAGAAAGTAGCTGCAAGGTTGAGTGAAGAAGCTGAAAACATGCTATGTCTCTAATTACTTGTGAAGTGATATGGCTAAAACAATGAGTCCAAGAGCTATAGTTTTGTGATGCAGGACCTATGAAACTCATTTGTGATAATTGAGCAGCTTTGCGCATAGCATTCAATCTAGTCTTCCATGAAAGAACCAAACATATAGAGATTGATTCCCATTTTGTTCAAAAAAAGGTTGAGTCAAGAGAGATTCTGTGATCACTTTCACCATCTCTAAAGATCAACTGGCAGACATCTTTACTAATTCTCCACGAGGTCCAAGGGTAGATTATAGTTGTAACAAACTTGGTGCAAACGATATATATACTCTAGCTTGAGGAGGAGTGTAGAGTTGTGTAAATAAAATACTATTATCATAGTGATTATTTCACTAATATTAAGCTAGATAATTAGAGATTTATCTGTTATTTGATTTGGTTTTGTTAGTTCTGATTGGCATCGAATTACCCTTTGATTGTATATGTATCTAGTATAAATATATGATCTCTGGCTGAGGATTTCTCTAGCCATTCACAAATCCTTGTATCTCATCTCTTCTCATTTTAACCCTACCATCCACTGCACCTGGGAACTTTCCCCAAATACTAGAATGATATCAATTTAATATTATACAAGAAACTTATAAAAGTCTGAAATTCTGAATTTATATATTAATATCAAATTTAGAATTTGCACGTTTTTAATCCTACGAGTTATGGTTCAAGAAGAGGAACTCTAAGCAAATTCCTAAGAGTGTGATTACCTGCTGAGCTCTAATTACAAGATTCTGAAGCATATGCTGATATTTCTCAGGCTTCTCTGTCATCATTCTCTGCAGTGTTGGAAACTTGTTATAAAAGCTAAATATAAGGACCAAACACATAAAAAGTCAGTACTACAAATTCATAACATGAATACCTTCAAAAGAAATGCAGAAGAATAATACGCCACTCTTGAATCTGTGTCATCCAAAAGTTCCCTGCCAGATGCAAATAGATTCATATGTTGTGTCAATATAAAAGGTGACTAAGGATAAAATTTTCTTTGTTTCAGATAGGTGTACATGGTCTATAGATTCCTTCAGCCCTTACACTTGTAAAACTTTCTTTGAATTTTTGGTTAAAAATCCTTCTAATCAGTTTCTGCCTTTTACTATCTCTTTTTGGAAAATTAAGGTTTGAACGTTTTCGTATGGATTGATATTCTTAATAGAATTAATAATAATGATATGTTTCTAGTGTGTACACCTAATAAGGATTTGTCTCCGCATATGTGTGTCATGTGCTGTCAAAGTTTAGAGACCAATAATCATTTGTTTCTCCATTATTTTATAGTTTGGGAGTTAAGGAGCAAGTTGTTCACGCTGTTTGACGTCCATTGGGTTTATCTGGAAAAATTACAAAGATTTTTTCTGCACTAGGTTCAGAAGTTTTGGGAGTAATACTTCCAAGAAGACTGCTTGGGATTGTGCTCATTTTGCTGTCATTAGGCGCATCTGGTTGAAAGAAATACTGGAATTGTTAGAAATCAAGCCCATTCCAGTACTCTTTCGTGGGATAGGATTTTCCTTGTAGCTACTCTTTGGCTAAAAGCTAATAGATATTTTAGAGGGTTCCCACTGTTTGATATGCATAGGAACTGGCAACAATGTTGTCTTGATAGTCCTTTTTTCTTTTTGGGATTCCCTGTCCTCTTCTTTGTACTCTCTTTTCCTTCTACATAATTTTCTTTTTCTATCGTTCGTGTGTGTGTGTGTTTGTGTGTGTATATAAGGTGACTAAATAAAAAAAACAACCATCAACAATAAGAATATGTCTTTAACATTACCTAAAAAATTGTTCCAGACCAACTTCCTGGAAAGCAACAGGATCTGCCATGCATTTACCAATTAGAAGTAGAAGAAGGGTGGCCCGAATATCCGACGTGCCACCAGGCAAGTTTCCTCGACCTTTACTTCCAACCGCAACACCCAAGGCAATGTCGTCTGTTGCTGCGCCAGCAAGTTGGATCAATGGCCAATATAACAAGGCAGCAGGAACACGTGCAATTAGCTGCATCGGGACAATGGCTTGTCCTTGGAGAAGGAGGGCTGCCATTGATGTTGTCTCATGATCCAGATGGCAATTGTTAAGGTAGCTGGATCTTCTATCTGCTTCTTCCTTTCTATGTTCATCCCAACAAGGAGTATCTTGTTCACACTTTCTGTTTATATTCATGCGATTAAAAGTTTTGTCCTGCTGCATATCATCTCCAAATGGCAGAGCAGGAGGAACTCTTAGGCACAATTGAGAGAATAGTATGTCACACATCTGTTTAGAAAGAGGAATGAGCTGAGTAAAACATGTAGGTTTTGATAAAAAAATACTTGGAAATTTACAAAAGTTGACCAGAACAGATTATTCCTCAATTTGGTACAAGGAATCATATAGCCATGCAAATTTTTGGAATCGTAATATGATAACTAACTCAGATTTCTTGAAGATCATTATACCATATATACCAGTGCTGAGAATATGGAAACTATCATGTAAGACCAGGCTCTTTAGGCAGTTTACTAATGACTAAAAGATAATGCAGGTTCCCACATTCAAAAAGGTTCCCAAAAAAACTCAATTTCCAAACAATGTGGTCCTTGACTTTCTTTGTTAACATAGCTTGATAAATAACATATAGATTTCCTTCTACCAGATTTTCATATTTAGCATGGTTCACCATGGTTTATGCCATATTAACAGCTTTTATATGATGAGGTATAGTCAAGAGGCATTCTGAGTTCAGAAACAATTACTTTCAGAATATTCATGATATCTCTTTCATTGATCTGAAACACCAAAGACAAAGCACTGCTCATTATGTCTATCACTGCATTGGCTTTTTGAAGATGCCAATCTTTCAGTTCATGCCCAGTATCACTGCTGCTTGAGTGTTGCATTTCATGCTCATCCAACAAAAATTTGCATCTCATAAGAAGCCTCTCAAGAACAAAAAGAAATCCCCATCTAATGTGGTTGTGTTTTGACTTTAGAAGCCCACACATGAGTGAAATGGCCAAAGGAACATCAGATGTCCCTGGAGGATCCTGAATTGCGGCCTTCGCAATTTTCTTCTGAAAGTTTTTAATATTAGACCATATACTCTCATCCCCTTCCCCACTAATTTCAGCTATAAGCATATCACCTAACCAGATATACCCATTCTGACGATAAGAAATTCTTTCAGAATGGAGAAGGGAATGCAAAGTAGCCCATGAGAGCTTTGGCTTCAGGCCTACACCATTTCTTAGAGACACACCTTCCATATTTTCCCAGAATTTGTGAGATTTGGTTATCTGAATCATATGAGAAAATTCATTGTCCAAATGAGTGAAGGAACTTATTATTGTGTCAAACTTCTCTGCCACATTTTCCAAGAGCTGCAAGGATATAAGCAAAACAGGCAAAATATAAAGTTAGAGATGACTTTTGAAAGGAAAAAATGACAAAATAGAAATTTTAGTAAACTTGGTTGCTTGGACTTCATTTAAATAATGCAGTCACTTTGTCTATTTATAACAAGTTGGAGACAAGTCTGATAATGGTAACACATTAGAAGATAAACTAACAAAGCAATGAGACAATCCTAGATTATAATAAGAGATAATTATAGTCAAAGATAATAATATCTTTGATTATTCTTTATCTAGAAAACATCCTAACACTTATTTCAAATGATTTACTAATATTCTCAATAAGTAAGATTGAAGATAATGGAAGTAGCAAAAACCTGCAGATTAAAGCCAATAGGTGTGGTCTATGGTGAGGGGATTGGGTAGTTTGCTAGAGGTCTTAGATTCAAACCTCCTTGCCATCAATATACCAAAAAAAATACACTGCATATTAAAAATTAACTCATACAATACAGCAATTTTTTTTTATAAAAAACTAAAATGTGATTGGGAAGTGTTAAAGGGCACTAGCTTAGAGAGCATAAGAGTTGTTATATGTTTTTGTTAAGAGAGAAGAAATTATGAAGCCATGCTCAACAATGAGACAGACATGTATATTTATAATGAAAATATGTACATCAAGTAACATTAAAATAGAGTTCTAATAGGTTTACAACTCATTGACCTATCTAAATTTTTCACTTATCCTACCTGGGCTTATCACTTATCTAATCCAAGGCTTATTATTTAACTAACCTACTCACTAACCTATACGTTTTAGTACTCTACATATATATATATATATATATATATATATACACACATATATATATATAGAGGGAGGGAGAGAGAGGCCGAAGGTTTCATAGTATGTATTCAGCCACTTGATTATGGTGGTCAAAAACATAAGAATTGGAGGCATAAAGAGAAAAAGACATCAACACAGAGTCCCTCAATGTGGGGGCTTTGGTACCAACTTGAATTGGTGAATGGCTTGAGCATATATGCTATATGTACCAGCATTGTTACAAGTATAATCAACCCTTGGACCTCAGAGAGACTTGGTAACTATGTTTGCTAGTTGATCAATAGAATTGGTGAAATAATTCACAATGTCTCCTAAAAGAACCTTTTCTCAACAAAATGGCAATCAATTTCTATATTTTTGGTTCTTTCATGATAAAAAAGATTGTATGCAATGTCCAAAGTTGATCCATCATCACAAATGAATTTCTTAGGTCCTGTTTCACAAAACTAAAGCAATTGGACAAGTTGCTTCAACCATATCAATTCACAAGTAGCTAGAGCCATTGCAAGATATTCAACCTCCCCACTCAACCTTGCAACTACAGCTTGCTTTAGGATGATTCAGAGTAAGGCATTTGAGATGATTTAGTCAGGTTATTTGGGCATTTGGGATGATTTGGAGTAAGGCTGACCACTAGCTTATAACAGGGTTAATTGGACTAGAAAATAGCAAATAAATTCTGTTAACCCACAACAGACCAGCCAAAAGAGAGGTGGGAGAAAGAAAGAGGAACCCAATGGAAATCTTAAAAGCATATAGCTCAATAAATAAATAAAAACACTTAGGAAACATGGAATTACAAGCTAACCAACAACAAATCAAATTACCATATTTAGTCGTTCACTGTTGGGATATCTGGACAGTGCAGATGCAATTGATCTTCTCAAAATCTCACCAATTCCTTCTACCCCAAGTTTAACTGA
>JANHAO010026562.1:0-11056 GCA_026873985.1 Saraca asoca | reverse complement strand
TCTGGGCTTGATTTCTAAAAATTCTAGCATTTCTTTCCAACCAAATGCACCATATGACAGCAAAACAAGCACAATCCCAAGCAGCCTTCTTGGCAATATTACTTCCAAAACTTCTGAATTAGTGGACAAGAAGCTTCCCAAATTATCTGGACAAACCCAACAAATATTAAACAACAAGAATAACTTGCTCCACAACTCCCAAGCCAAAATACAATGAAGGGACAAATGATTACTGGTCTCTGAACTTCAACAGCACATCACACACACATTTGGAGATAAAGCCTTATGAGGCATACGCACTTAAAGCATATCATTAGTATTAATCCTATTAAGAACAGAGCTCCAAACAAAAACTTCAACCTTGGTAGGAGCCTTAATTTTCCAAAAAGAGATAATGAAAGGCATAACTGGATTAGAAGGATTTTTAACCAAAAAATAAAAGAAAGATTTACAAGTATAAGACCTAGAGGACTCTAAAGACCAAGTGCACCTATCCAAAACAAAAGAAAAGGTGACAGAATCAAGCAAGGACATCAAAACAACTAAATCAGAAGTCTCTCTATCATTCAAATTTTTCATAAAGTGAAAGTTCCAAGAAAAATTAGAACTTTCTCGATGGATAAACGTAGAAATAACAACACTATGTAAAGAAGATAAACGATAAAAGATGTGGAAACCAGTCCCAAAAACCAATCTCTCCTAACCAAGGATCCTCCCAAAAGTGGAAACGAGAGCCATCCCCCATATTATAACATAGTTAGGTAAGGAAAGAAGAATAAACCTGTGAAATGAATCTCCAAGAGCTTTTGTGAGTGGTATTGTTCACCATCTTGGCATCCCAACCATTAGTTTGAAGACCATACTTGCTCTTAATTGCCTAGTACCATAAAGAGTCCAGCTCCAAAGGAAATCGCTACAACCACTTAGCCACCAAAGCAATGTTTTTAGAAACCACATTCCTAAGACCTAACCCACCTTCATTTTTAGGCTTATAACAAACCTCCCAACTCACTAGATGATCCTTTTCTATCACCTCCACTCCCACTCCATAAAAATCCCTCATTATTCTCTCAATGTCATTAGCCACTCTCAATGTCATTAGCCACTCCCACAGGAATCTTAAACAAAAGGTCCTGCTGGGACAATTACAGAGAACTTCCTCCCTCCTTGCAACAGTTCAGAAATAGTCAGAAACATACCCCACCAATTTTCGCCTTTTGTGACAAAAAAGGACTTACTGGGCTCCCTAAAAGTCCTGTAAAAATTCTTCTAATTATAACAATCACTCAATTCACGAAAAACAGAAAGAAGCCAGAAAGCTCCATCACATCCCAAAAAAATTTTCTGCATGAAACCTCTTCCTCTTTCCTTGACGTTCAGACTGAAGATGGATACTCACCCTTCACCAGAATGTCAAATGATTTTGCCTCAATTGCAAGACATTTCAAGTCACCCATCCAAAAAGGAAACCAGAAACAGAACCAGAATAAGCTTGGCAGCAGAAAAAAAGAACACAACAGGCAGCACTATTCAAACAGCTGAAAATGGCAGCCATCAGAGTGAAAAGTGCTCTAACCCAATCTCCGGCATGGACGATGTTGCTGGCAGAAATCCAGCGAACCCTTACCAACACTGACAGAACCACCTCCAAGCACTACCTCATGCAGACATGGCAATAGGCTGAAACAAACTGAAAAAAGAATAAAAACGCCGACAAACCTGGATGACACCAACGACGACGACCCTAATTACTTTCTCAACATATTTTTCTACTCCGCCACTAACATTTATAGAATTAGTTTGAAAAGTTTTTATGATAATTGTAAGGCAATAGAAATTCAGATGCTAAAACACTGCTTAAGACTTGTATTTTGAGTTCCAGGATTTGACCCCCCAGAAAGTAGAGTTTTTAGAGCTACAAATTGTTCTAACAAATCTAAAGGCAATTTTGACTCAAAAATCTGCTTCCTTTCAGAGAGACATTGCATAATATCAATTCCTAGATCCTACCGTCCCAAATGTTAACGAATGCAATGTGCACATCAGTCAAATTGATATAACAAAAGCAATAATATTCACATTTGTAGGAAGTTCAAATTGACGTCTTTCTCTGCCTTCGCCATTTGCATCCAGTGTTGGACCATAAATGCTTCTTCATAATTTTTTTCATGCATTCTTTTTTTTCTTTCTGATAGATAAAGAAACTTTTATAAAAAAGGGAAAGAATACAAGAGAAGAGGATAAGGAATCCTCAAAAATTAATGCAAGATTGCTGCCCAATTTCTATGCAAATCGGACAAACTCAACCCTCTAAAAAAACCATTAGCTTTAATCCAAAGAGAAGCGACAAACAAAATCCTGTCCCACGAAAGAACACTTGACTGAGTTTGATTTGTGAAGGTTCTAGCATTTCTTTCCAAGCAAATGCCACCAAATAACTGCAAAACGAGCACAATCCCAAAGAGCCTTCTTATCCTTTTTCATGCATTCTTCACACTTTAAGGCTTGAATTAAGCAAAAGTAAAATATAAATGTCCTAAGCTACAAATACTCTATCAGCTATTCAAATGCAGAATTGTAAACACAATGTATAGATATATAGATAATGGTAAATCACACCTTTGCCTCTAGATAGTTTCCATAGTCTGAGCTTCTGCCATCTTTCTGCAATTCAAAAGGTAAGCTCAGTAGCTAAGATAATCATTATTTGCTGAGCTTCAAAAAGAAAGTGAGTTTTGATTATAGCCAACAATCATAAACTGCATAACATACCCTTCAGAAATTGTAAACTAAGCACCCACAATGTAGAACAATTAGAAGCTGGACTCACATAAATACTAATACAAAATAGGGATTTCCTTCTTTATGACCATCTTTTGTTTTTCCTAAAAACCTAATCTTAGCACTACAAGATTACTAGTATTAAGAAAAGAAGAGAATTTTGTCATTCTAAAGTACACCACTCACAACTACATTCCTAAAATAGGAGAGTCCATTGTACTGTTTATCAGTTACTATGTAAATATTATGTTATAACATGCATCCAATAGTACAATATATAGAAATTTAGCAATAGCTTAGCCATGATTCAGTAAAATTGCTATGCTCAACAGGGAGCTAAAATTTACGTTTAGGGGCTTCCTAGGGCCATTCGGTTAGTTTTCCACTGTGATCAGGACATACTCACCTAAATCTTGCAATGGCCATCAATCATATGTCTTGATGCAAAAAATTCCGCAGATAAGCAGCTTTTATGAATCAAACTTTACATTGATATAATAAAATCATTCCCACGCCTTCTTCTAATAGCTTAAACATTTTGGATGAAGTTCTTGACATGGTACTAGAGCCATTTCAACAAATGGTTAAGGATCCAATCCCAGCTGCCATTCTCACGAATTAGAATTAAATTTCAGCACATATTATGGTAGGCTTATATTATGTCCATGCTCTAAGCCCAACAGAGTTTCAAATGAGGGGGTGTGTTAGATGTATAATAAACCATTTCTGACCATTCTCTTAAGAGCTTTAGCTGTTGAAATTAAATGGCTCCTGACAGCTGACATGGATAATAAAAACCCAAGACCACTAATTTGGCATATTCTCACAAGTTGTGTCACACTTCCTCAACAATAATTCCACATAGACTCTATAGAGTTAGAATTGTAGAACTAATAGTCTTTTACACAATACAAGGACCCCATGCAGATTAAGTACTACCATGTAATGAGATATGACATGATCACTTGACTCCAACATTCACCAAATGACAAAGCAGACGACTACTGTATTGTTGCAGGAATACATGAACAAGAATATACTTTGGTTGAAACCAATGGAGCTCTTTCACCAGGTATTGTCACGTCTGGCAGGTAACTGAAGTCTGAAGCAATCAAGGACATCTTTGGCAGAACTTCATGCAGAACCTCAAGTAATTTCTGCAAATTTCAGAATATGATAAATGCAAAAACTCATTGTATATCAGCATTAAGCAATAGTAAAATCACTAACCAAGCATCCAGTTGGCAGCCAACATCTACGGGGTTTTGGATAGATTTTAGACCAAATGCTTTTCACAGTAGATCCTGCGCTGCTTTGACTTGAATGGGTTTTGTCCAATTCCATGATCTCAACACAACGTGTAATAAGCGAGTCTTGCAATGGTTTATATATCTCGCTGAGTGTTTCTCTATTTAAGGAGGAAATAAGGTTAATGATGTGATAATATTATAGCTTAGATAGAGTAGACCACAGAAACTGGTTATCATTTGATAAAATATAGGAGCAGAAACCCTACTTGAAAAGCAGCATGTTCTATAGAAGCAATCACCTATTGAAGCACATAAATACATGCCGGGTGTATATAGCAACAGAATAATCTGCATCCCCATATGGACTTACCTATCACGTTGCCTCTCAACCCACACTTCCTTCCATGAGGAAGCTTGATTTTCTGAATAGATGAGATCATGTGGAAGATTATCAAGTACCTATAATAATCGATTCACATTCATTAGACATCTAAATAAACTAGTATAGGAGAAAAAAAAAAACTAAAGCATAAGTTCTAGACTGCAATGGTTACTACCTTACAATTTTAAGCAAAAACTCCAATTGTTTCAATTTTATAAGTGCACATAATGAGAGTGGAAAAATACCAGATCCTAGTTTCTAAAAATGAATTATCTGTGTTTCTAAAAAAGAATTATCCGCATAAGTATTTAGATTCAACAACTGTAGGTCTAATGGCACCTGCCTGGCCTTGAGGAAATAGAAGCAGCTCAAAAATAGACATACCTCCAGCATTATCACCCAACATGGTTGTTGCTGCACATCTCCTGTAACAAAAGATGGAGAAGAAACAAAATTTATAATTCAATAATAATTATCTTCAATCAACCCTTTGTTTTACTTGTTTTTCTGTTTAACCTATGTTAAAGGTTCATGCATGAGCCCTTTACATGGTGAAATATTCTTTTCACATAATTACCCACCTTCAATAAAGCCAGGATAGTAATGGCATAAACTTAGTTCAGACACAGGCGTAATAGAGAGAACCTACCCCATCCACTCCTTTCAGAAGCATCACGGCATTCTACCTTGAACCTTGGTATGTGACTACGCACTTCACCAACAGTTTCCCTTTGCAGCTCAGCAAGCGAGGAACTGATCTCAACTGAGCTGTAGTTATAAACAGGATTACAATCAGTATATAAATTACAGGATTCTGGAAGGAAAGGAAAGTACTAACATAAAATTGGTATAATTGTTAACATCCAGTTCAATTCAAGTAACTCAGCAGGATCTTAAAAGGATTAGCAGACATAATTCTGATATAGTTGGCCCGAATGAGACCAAAAAACCATTGGTACAGTCCAAGAATCAGTTTGCTGAAGAAGTTAGAGTCAATGTCTCCTAATCCTGTCTTTATTTAGTGTTGAAATTCAAGATAAAACAGAGATTTTAATAAACTGGACTACTTGGTCTGCATTGAAATGATGCAGCCAACTCTATTTGTATTGGAATCAAATATGAAAATTATAACAAACTAGATGATAAACGACAATAAGAATAAAATAATCTTAAATAATGATAAAGGATAACTATAATAAAAGATAACAATATCTTTGATTATCCTTTATCTTGAAAACACCTAAATGATTTACTAATATTCTCAACAGTTTGCATATTTAGTGAAGGCAAACTCTTTGGCTTTGTGAAAGTGTGTTTTGTTTCCTGGTCATTGGTATATTTGGTTTGAACATAGTGCTACACTTTTTTTTTTTTGGCAAAAGTTCTATCCCAAATATTAGAACCTTTTTAAGCAAAAAGACTGTAGATGCAAAAGTTGCTAAGCTTATCCCTCAAACGAAACCATGAGCTTTAAGCCAAGGTGAAGTTACAAACATAATCTTGTCCCACACCCATAAAATCAAAAACAAAACCAGGTTGAGATTGCTGTCTAAATTCTAAAAGTTCTAGCATTCAATTCCAACCAAATACCCCATAAAAAAATCAAGTCATCCCAAAGGGCAGCTTTTCCTTTAAATATTATAATGCGAGTTATCATTCACAGGTAATAGGTTATCATTTGTTACATAATTGAATAAAAACTAAGTCAAGCATTGAAATTTGGCTATAATGAAGCATTATGAACACACATACGTGTAGGTCATACTGTTATAAACTTTTGGAGGAGCATTCAGCATTATGTAATCCATTATACCCTTGGCACATGTTCCTGATCCACCACCAATTTCATATATCTGAAGTGAATTACAAGAGAGCAATATCAAGTACTGACAAAGTAATGACAAATAATAAACCTGCATAGGTAAAGGATATAAGTGCATCATACTAGCCATAAAAAAAAAAAAAAAGTAACATAGCACAGAACTGAAACATTTCCAATAAGTGATTTACATATTTATGAAAAAGGAGAATAGAGCAACATAATGTGAGCCTTCATTAATTAGACATTAGAATCAGAAATAGGGTTCTCACTAGAGCTTAATGTACCCATGCAAGTGTCATAAAGCATTTAGTGATATTTACATGATTAATACTTGGAATACTTATGGTATGGCAAGTTACATGAAAATTAGATTTATCTTTTATCAAGGGGCACAGAGGTGGATTTGTTGAAGTGTAAATGATTGTCATTTCTAATTGGATTAGAAGAGAAATTAAAATGGAAAAATCACACTTGTAATTGTCAGCCGTTGGACCTAGAAAATGCACATACCCATTTAGCAGGAGAGACTCCTCTGAAATAAAACTTTCACTGTGAAAACCTTGATTAATGGGTTACATTATGTAATTTGAGCCAGTGGTAAGAAATTTAGATCCCAAGATTCATGATTGGTCATCACTAATCAAAATAGAGGCCTAATCTGCTAAAACAAGCTAAAGAGACTCATAAGACGATTCTTTTTGCTCTAGCTTGATTGGTTTACTTGCCTTCTAAGCTAGACAGGATATGTCGACCCTTGATACTTCTAGAGTGTTCTCTTCTAAATCTTTCCTTCATTTCTTGCCCATTCTTCAAACAAAGAGAAATTCCATTATAAAAGATCCTTTTGAAAATACAAGATTGCTCTAAAAGGGAAGCCTTTGTTTAAACAACAGTATTCAGTAGGATCAGATCAACACTAATGATATGCTGTTAAATTACAGATCTTATAAAGATTGTATTCTAATATGCGAATGACTGGGTTAGTTCGGAACCAAATGCTCATGTACTTTATATGATTCAACAGCCAGTTACATCTGAAGTAAGGATAAGTCTTTGTCCCTTGACTTGCTACAGCACAGGATTGTTTTTATGGCTTCTCTTTGGTGTCCAGCTCATGCTTTGTTAGAACATCTACTCGATACATGTGCAAAGAGATTGGAAAGATATTCTGCACCAATTTCATTGCAATAATTCTGACACCATTTATTCTTTAGATGGTAAAATATAATTTTTTTTAGAAAAAAAAAATAGTTGTAGGTTGTACACAGAATTATCAGGCATGATCCCGGTATGGAGAACTAATAAAAGAATACACATGATATATAAAATGTCTCAATATGAGAAGTCCTTTTGCTGCAGGTTTTGATATATCACTAACAATTATTTTGTTTTTAAATTGGGAAAACAGAAATAATAGCATATAAAAGTCCCAACATTCAAATCATAGTTCACATCTTACCCCAAAGGAATGTGACAATACTTATATACATGATACAAGAAGATAATGTTAGTGCTACTCCTCCAAATAAAATGGCAGGGTCATCGGCTCCTACGCATTGGCTCTAAGTCTAAACCCTAAAATCTAATATTTTGGACTTACAACTTTTCATAAAATAGTATATTTTTCTTCCTTATTTCTTGATTTTTCCTTTTCCATTTTGTCTGAAAACATTTCACCCAGAGCAAAAGAAATTAGATTCAGTTGCCTAAACATTTCAAGAATACAAGTACAGCAATTTTTTAATAGCACCATCTGAAAGAGACAAGATAGATGGTTGCAAAAAGTAAGATAACCCGAGAATAAGACACAATGCTCAATGTAAAGAATAATGATCCAGCAGAATCAGGTTTTTTGTTGCTCACATAGAATTCTAGAACAAGTTTTAGGTACACAAGAAGCAGAGAGAGCTTACTTTCAGAGGAACTGAGAAGTTTGCAGTGCGCGTTATGGCTTCAGCAATTGCATGGGCATACCAAGGCTATAAGAAAAGATTGACAAATAAAGAAAACAAAAAATAAAAATATGCATTATTATGTAAAAATGTTGAAAACAACTCCTTTATAAGTTCCACTGCTTAAGACTGCCTCAAATGTTTCAATCAAACAAAGCCAATAGATGTACAGAATGTTACTCACAACTGCAAAGCCCACAATCCAATATGCATTTTATGCTTAAATTTTAGTTAAACTTTAGAAATTGATTGAAACCCAAAAATAATAGGACAAACTCAAATACACCAAAATATAGTGCACCACAATTTAAACAAAAAAAAGAGACAACAATATCTGAGTATCTTTCAGCCCAATGGAAACTCACTATGAAGATATTGTTTTCAATATACAGAAAGTCAGAAACATAAAATTATAGATTTTACAATTCATCACTGTGGTAAATTGAGGATAATAAGGAGTTGAAGCATAAAGTGATTACAGCTAAGAACATAATCTTTCAGGTTCAAGAATTGTTCATTATGGCGGCAGACAACCTTCTTCAAGTGCTCAGAAGTTTTACCCTCAATTTCCCTTTTCTTAGTTCTTTTTCATTTTTTTTTTCTAATTTTACCTACACTTTATTCACGGTTCAAGACCAACAGATGTTTAGGGCAAAAGACATGATAGAAATGTAAAAGCCATCTCTAGCATTAAAAGTACCAAGATTTTAGGTTAAGTGATTATAGTAATTTGTAAGTATGGGAAAATACTGGACCCTTGGTTGAATTGAACAGACACTAATATAATGCCAAGGTATAGCCCAACCTAAAATCTTAAGCTATTAAGTCTAGGGACTTTAATAATTCTAGGTTCTAACAGATGAGATGTTGCGATGCAGTTCCAAAAGTTGAAATTTGTCAAAAAACATAAAAATAAATCCTTATTTCCATAAAAGAATTTGACAATAAATCAATAATATTACTTTTTCTGCCTTATCAAACCGATAGATATTAAAATTAAAGTTTTTAGCCATAATTGTAAGTATCACTGGAATTGACAACACTTCATGCTAAAGACTGCATACCTTAAAAAGCTCCACTGGTGTAAACCATGATATGTCACTCTTCCTGTACACATTATCCAAGTATTTCATATAAGCTTTTCGGCCTGACATTCAATCATTCCATATATCAGGAAAAAAATAACAGCAAAAGTATGATAGATTATCACTAGACTTTTTCTTGTTTTTTAGGACAAGAAATTTTATAACAAGGTGTACAATATTGTAAGTAATTTTGTAATTGCGAATCATGAATAGATGCACCTTTATCAAGAATATTGAGGAAACTATCTGAGTTCAATTGAAAGAAAAATAGAGCTTTGCAACTTCCCAAATTTAAGACTTAGCAACATTTAGATTTCTACTAGCAAAAGAAGTCCTAATAAACAGCATGCGTATAGTTAGAATGTTTTAATTACTTCCTAATATCAATTGGACAGGACTTTCTCTCAAGTTATAGTGTTCTCTGAGCAAACTGGTGACACTTGACAGACAAGTATAAATTACATGCAACAAGATTCCTTTATTGATTTGAAGGGTGTGGCAGTTAAATCATCAAAGACAACACCACTTCTTGCACTGCACTGCTCTTCTAGAAGGCATTATATTAAATTTTCATCACCTAGGAATTTCAATATGCACCAATAGCTGGCAACATGGTTCTTCCACTTCAAACTGTCATCTCAAAGCTTAGGTGTAAAGACATTGAACAAGATTTCCAACACTATTCTTTCTTAATGACTTGTTCAGCAAACACCTTGAGTTTAAATATGTTTTAAACCACCATTCTGCAATAGCAACATAAAGTTATAAATCTTAAATAATCAAACTTAATCAAATGCATATGTGATTCATTTGAACACTCGAGTCTCTATGATTACAAAATATCCAAATTAAAAGTCAGTGATCAGAAACCAAAGATAATATTCATTTTCTTCTTAAACAATCATCCAGCATTGGTGCAACACAATTACTCATTACCCTTAAGGAATCAAACCGACTTAAAACCTGTAACTTATAAATTGAACAGCTAAACTCCTTGACAACAAAATATATCCAAAAAAAAAAAAAAACAAAAATCAGAAACAGAATAAATAAATAAAACACCTTGGAGCTGATTGAACTTGATGCTCTCGTCAAGAACTCCAACAGAGCGTGATTTTTGGGAGAAATAGCCATGAATTGGATGGTACAATGCAGAATGGATAAAATCTCGAACCTGCACCATTGAATTAACCATGAATGTCACAAACCCAAGCAATGAAGCGCAGATAAAAGGAAACAATTATTTAGAATCAATTTTTTGTCTCACCAGAATCGACTTATCGCCTACAATGTGCGTGGAGTATAGAGCTTCAAGTGGAGGAGTCCATAGCTGATTCAGAATCACTGAAGAAAAACACAGTTAGGTGATATCAGAAGGACAGGGAAGGAATGAGAGAGGGTACCTGTGGAGGTGGGAAGAAATTGAGGAAACTTCTTGGCAGTGATAATGCGAGAGAGCATCATTCCAAAACAGATAGGAACAGTGACGATGGTTTAGAGAGGGCCTCGTTACAGTGTCCTGCATAAACCTCTCCCGTGCTAGCCAACGACAAATTGAGGCATCGCACCGATGCCATCTCAAAGAGAGAGGATAAAAAAAAAAAAACAAAAACAAAAACAAAAACTGAAAAACTGAGCCCAAAAAAACCTGTTTGGCAGCTTGTTTTCAAAAATTGTTTTTCAAAAACAGAAACTAAATAACAGTTTTCAGGAAACAGTAAAATGGTGTTTTCCCTTATTTTATATATAGCTGTTTTCAGATTTTTTTCAAAAATAAAAAGAAA
>JANHAO010026561.1:0-11055 GCA_026873985.1 Saraca asoca | reverse complement strand
TAAATTTACATCTTAAAACAATTAATTAAATGAAAGATGGAAATTAAATTATAAAGTTTTGTATAATTTAATATTTTGATTCTAAATTTCCAATAATAAAATTTAATCACTCTAAAGTTAAAGGAAGTTTTTTATATTTCTTTCCTACTATTAATTCTAAAAGACAATTTTTGTAGTTCAATGTTCTTGCGAGTTAGGGATTTGTTTCATCAATGTACCATGTTTATTTCTCATTCAATGGCCATCAGTGTAAGAAAGAAGTCTTGGAAATTCTGTAAAGAGATTAGTTATAAAGTTATTGCTTGTGATATTAATGATATTGATTAATAATGAACTAAATATGCATAATAAATGGGAATCAGGGTAAAGAAATCAACCTATTTTTTAATTATATTGTATTGTCATATTCAGGCCTTGTTTTATTTTTCAATTACTGTAAAATTGCAATATGATGAATTTCTTTGAACACTTTAATTAACTTAATGCTTGCCCTAGATTATCTATTTGGATAGAATTAATGAAGACGTAAAAAAGTTGCAGCAGTCCGTTTTTTAGTATTCAATCTTAATCGATATCCATTCATATTTTATATATTAAATTTATATTTTAATTAATTAATTAATATATGTTAATTTTAAGATTTTATATAATTTAAGACTTTAGTTTGAAGTTTCTAAAGTTTGTGTGACAAAAGATTCAACCACTCTAAAGTTTTATGGAAGGTTTTTTTTTTTTTCATTTTTCTTTATTATTAATTCTAAAAGATATTCTTCCTAGCTAGTTGGATTGCCTTCTGGTGAGGTAAGGATGTCTTTCATAAATATTTTGTTTGCAGTTGAATGAGCATCTATGTAAGAAGAAAGACTTGGAAATTCCACAAAGAGACTACATATAAAGTGTCCCCTCTTATGGGTATTGGTCTCCTTTTATAGTGTTTGGATGCATCCATCAATGTCAATAATTATCGATTCAATATTTATAAATTTAAAATTTAAATGTATATATAATCCAAAATATATATATTTTTAAATACTAAAATTGCTTGAAATTTAAAAAATATTATTATTTTGATATAAATATACTCAACGTACAAGTAAAACTATTATAAATACTTTAACAAAACAAAATTTCCAGAACCATTTGAAAAATAACGTAACATTAAAAAAAATAAAGGAATAAATGTAAATGCTGTCTACAAAATAAGTTTTTTTTTTTGTTTACATACTTCTTATAACATTATCATTTATTATTAAAATATTCAGTATGTGGTTAATCCAATTATAAAAAAATGACACATGAGAACTTGGTGATAAATAGAGAACAAAAAATGGAATGATACAGGAAAGAAGGTTATACTTTGACATGTATTTAAGAAAGTTTGTATTGATACATATTTATATAAGTTTTGTGGAAAAAATTTCTTCATATTTTTTTATTAAAAATTGTAATTTTTATATAAAAAGAGAAAATTTTGAATGATGAAGTCGTATATATTTATGATTTTGTTTAAAAAATATAATTTTTATATTAAATTTTTATTAAAATTTTTTATGAGCTAAAGTTTTAAAAAAATGAACTTGAAAAATAAAGGGAGGAAAAGCGAAGTAGAATTTGAAATTGGAAAATGGGCAAATGGACCCTGATATTCTGACAAAGCATAAATTGATGAAATATCTAATCGAAAGGGGTAAATTGTACACAACTAATAATTTACATTACTTAATTTCAACGTATAAAATAGTAAATTGTGCACTTCATGATTTCTTTATAATTATAATATCTTGCAAGTTGTTCTATGTAATATTAATTTGTTCTTAGATTAAATTAATATCAAGTTATAAAGGTAAAGAAAAAATGAACAGTCATAAACATTAATGTAGAAGGATGCCAGAAAGCATTTGTCGAAATGTCAGGGGATCATCTCTTTCATTAGAAATGTACACATGCTTACTTACCGTATGGGCAAATGGAAGACTTAGAAAATGTACAATAATGTTTAGAAAAACTTTCCTAAAATCTCAACATTATTTATGGATGAAAAAGAATGGAGAAACGGCACAATGCTATTTGTTGTTTTTAATTTTCTTTTATGTCTTGATTATTATGTTATTTTTTAGACATATTTTTAAATTTATTCATACGCATTTATTTCACATTTATATATTTCATTTAATTTTTATAACTATATCACATAAAAATTATATAAAAAATAATGTGATAAATCAATATCTATAATATGATACTAAACAATAAGAAAAACTTTATTATATATTCTGAATTTTTTTAAAAAAAATTGACATATAATCTTTCAAAATTAAAATATTTTTATCAAATCTTTAATAAATTATATTTAAGTCCTCCAATAATTTTCTCTAACTTTTCCCTAATAGATGGAAAATGTTAAATTTAAAATTTTTTTTATAGTTTAAAATTTTAATTTCAAATTTTTATAACTTAGGAAGAAAATCCAACCGCTTTGAGCACCCAAAATTGGAGAATTAGATACAAGCAAATCTATGCTAAATATCTAACCAAAATATCAAATATAAAAAGTCCACAAAGACTTACAAAAGTATAGACGTATAGACGTATAGACATGTAAATTGGGCAAAGGCATCAAATAGACTTAACACAAAGCTTCCTGACAAAAATTTTCATAGCAATTGGTGGCTTCGTTAACAAGGAATCAAACGTGATTGGAAATTTGCCGCTCCACTACTTCTTCACAATTATTTCTCTACTATTGAATTTACTGATGTTTTTGTTTCTTTCCATGAAAAATGAAATTTTACGAGAAGTAATATTTAAAAAACATATTTTTAAAAATTAATTAATTTTTTATTATTTTGATAAAATAAGGAAAAAAACTTCCTTTTATTTAGTATATAAAGATAAATTATTTTTTTATTAAAAAAATATCATTATACATATACAAATAATAGATTTTAAGATAATAGGTAATATATATGGATAATAATTAAATCCTATTCACAAAAGAGCACCATTATTTTTCCTTAGGAAGTAAGGGATTCTAATTACTAGTCTCTCTCTGTTTTTTTTTTTTTTTTTATTGTTGTTGGGAGCTAACCATCCTCAATATTATTGAATTTTTAAATTTTCTTCGACAAATTTTGAGAGCTCTGTTTAAAGAAAAAGCAACGTGTAAACTTTACACACCTTTAAATTGAAAAATAGTTAACCTTATACAGATAAATATGTGAATGAGATGAGAGTCTGCTTTTAAAAACAATATCATGAATTTTGTGAAGAAATTCACGTAATGTTTTGTGTCTCACTTGTTTTTGTTGGTTTAAAAATAATTAATGTATTGCAATATATTTGCAAAAAGAGTATGGTTATTAACAAACAATATCTGAGGTGAAGAAAAAAAACAGAAATCATGGCATATATATATTCAGGTTTATAAATGAATTTTTTCAGATAACTTGCATGTACAAAACAAGCTTCTTAGAGAGATTCCCTTCATAATTCTTCTTCTTTTTATAATGTAGTACTTGTGAGAAATTTGTATGTAAATCATTGAACCCCTCTCTCTCTTAATATATATATATATATATATATATTGATTACTTTGCAGATATACAATATATCTGAAATCAAAATATTTAAAGCATGCATGCTAAATCCAGAGAAAAACAAACCACTAACAATAAAATAACTTGACCCACAATATAAATTGACCCAAAAGTTAGAGTAAACATTATAAAATTTAACTCTTAAAAAAGGGAGTTTAGATTAATTTATTCTCTGATTCTATATTTATATCACTTAACTATAAAAAATTTAATTATAAATCAATTAAGTCTTCTTATTACAAATTCTACTTGATATCAGTGAAAAATTCTTTCCTGATGAGCTTTTCTGGTCACATAGCCAGTATATAACTTTTCATATGTATTCTTTATTCTTTTCTTTTCCAAAAGTTATATATATTGGTATCTATAAAATCATTATATTATAAATCTAAAAAATTTATTTTTCAAAGAATAATAAATAAATTCACAATTGATGTATGTACATATTGCAAAAAAGCTTGTTACGTAGGACATTCCAGAGAGAGAACAAATAAAATTATTATCAGTGATACTTAATTAATGTAAATATAATGTAGAAATAATTTATTATAGATTCACTCTTTTATTGATTAAGTTGCTGGTTTTTTTTTTGAAAAAAAAAACAAAATTAAAATTAAAAAATTGGAATTCGTGTGGCTAAAGTAACACTTCCAATCTTGTTTTGAATTGTCTCTTTTATTATTATTATTCCATCTCATTAGGTAGATTCACTTCGTAATTCTTCTTTTTACAAGGAATCTCTTTTATACATGAAGACGTGTTTGTTTGGCAGAAGACTTGGAAAATGAGCAAACAATATTTCTAAAGTGACCATCGTGATGGATATTTAGCAATGGAAGACTTAAAAAAAGTAGGCTCATTAAATTTAGAAGCATGATTACCATGAAATGTGATTTTGTTGATCCAAATGAATCTAATCCTTTTTTTTTTTTTATAAAATCCTAATTTATAAGTTGATAATGAACTAAATATGCTTAACGAATGGAAATTAAGATAAACAAATCAACATTGTTTAAAAAATTATTTTATATGAGATAATTATATTGTTGTCTTAATTTTCAATTAGTTAAAATTGCAATATGATAAATCTTTTTCATAACTTTAGTGAAGCTGTTGCTTACCCTAAATTGTCCATTTGCATTGAATGAAGATATGCAAGAGTTGCAGCGATTCTTGTCCGTGTTCAGAACTAATCCTTAATCATTCATATTTTATTCACTAAATTTATATTATATATGATTAATTAAATAGACAATGAATGTTAATTTTAAGGTTTTGTACAATTTAACATTTTGATTCCAAACTTTTACAGTTGGTTGGAGTAGAACTAGGCAAAATTGAAGGCAGTTTTTTTGCATTTTTTTCTTATTATTAATTCTGAAAGAAAATCTTCATAATTTGATCTTCTTTTGAGTTAAGTGATCTCCTTCACAAATGTTTGTTTGCCATTTGATGACTGTGAATATAAGAAGGAAGACTTTGAATAGTCATAAATAGTCATAAAGTGGCCCTTGTAATGTGTATTGATTCATGTCATTTGACGTAGCTAAAGTCTAATGCTTTTATGTTAGGGTGGAGTACACTTTGAATGTTCTTGGTCTCCTCTTTTTATATTGGAACCCAACCAATATTGAATCACTATCAATATTATCATATTAAAATTTAAATTTATGTATGTATGGCAAAAAAAAAGTATAAAATGTAAGATTCTAAATACATTTACTTCTTTGTATTTCTATTTTATGTACATAGACAATGACACAATAAGAATAATTACATAAATTAAAATCAAATTCCATGAAATAAGCAATTAGTGTTAATTTATGAAATGAAATGAACTGATGTATCATTCCTTCCTTGCACATATTACAAGAATTTTGCTTCCCTAGTAGAGAGAGAGAGTGAATATACATACAGACTTGTAACTTTTTATTGAAAAAAAATTCATAGCTTTTTTACAATTAAAATTACATGTCGTCTCCCATGATTCACTATTAAAAATTATCTAAATAATATTGTTACAACGCTAAATATCTTGCAATTTCTCTGTTTATCATTGCAAATTCAAGTGTAAATTTGCAAATAACTTGATTATGTAGAATCCATCACACATTTTTCATGTTTTTTGCATTTATTTTTAACATATATTAATTTTCAATAAAATGTTATACCCAATCCTCATAAAGTTAAAACTTAATCTTTATTAGCTTTTGCTTTCATGCATATTAAAAAAGTTACAAATTATCTTTATTGGCTTCCACGCATATTTAAAAAGTTACAAATTATTTTAAAGTAATAATTTTATAATTTTATTTTAATTTGTGTATAAAATTTTATTGTTATGCTATTCTCATGTCTTATATGTCATTTTCACTCTCACATCTTTAAAAAAAAAAAAAAAAAGAAGTTTTGTTGTGTATTGTATATCCTCTATTTATTGAAGAGTAAAGTGGCTGTCTTTAAACTAACTGTCACAAGAAGTATTTCTTTGATAATGATGCAAACAGAACTTCCTATGGCGAAAACGACATATACAACCATAATTAGTGCGTACACTCCAGCAACTGGTTTCACTTCTACAGAAGTCGGAGTTGCCCAAGCCAACCAATAGTTGCTTCCAATTTGAAGAAGCTGAAACGGAATTTGAGCCAACACTAATAAATGAATAATATCTGTTATGCCAAGTTGATTAAAGAAAAATAAAAATAATAATAATAATAAGGTTGATATCTGGACTTAAAAAATTAGTCTCTCCTAATTTGAGAGATAATTATTTTCAAGGTCCAATTCCTGATGGTATTCAAAATCTCCCTTGTTTTCAAAATTTTGATCTTTTTTTCAATGAATTTAACTCTACCATCCCCATGTGGTTATACAGGTTTTCTAATCTCAAGTTTCTCAACCTCTTGGGGGGGACAACTTGTGTGGAACAATATCAAATGCCATTGGGAACTTGACTTTTCTTGTTAGACTTGATCTATCAAATAATCAATTTGAGGGAAAAATTCCAAGTTCCTTGGGAAATTTGTGCAACATGAGGGAAGCCTATTTCTCTAATCTCAAGGACAATCAAGAAGCTTCTGAAATTTTAGACATTTTCTCAACATGCATTTCACAAAAGCTAGAGATCTTTTCTTTGACTGACTCCAAATTATATGGCCACTTGAGTGATGAAATTGGGACCTTCAAAAATCTTCCTCCGCTTGATCTTTATAACAACTCTATTCAAGGCGGGCTTCCTAAGTCATTGGGAAAACTTCCATCTTTGAAATATCTTGTCCCAAAAAGAAATTAATTCATTGGAAATCCTTTTGAAGTCTAAGGATCATCATCACTTGTTAGACTGTTATATCTTTCTCTGGGTGATAATTTATTTTTGGGTGTTGTTATAGAAGATCACCTTACAAATTTTACAATGTTGCAATATCTCTATGTGGGGACCAATCAACTCACTTTAAAAGTGAGTCCCAAATGGACTCCTTCCTTTCAACTTCAAGAGTTGGACTTAAATTCATGGTACTTGGGTCTCAGCTTTCCATCATGGATCCAATCACAAAAGCGTCTTAGATTTCTATCAATATCACATACCAACATATCTGATTCTATCCCTATTTCATTTTGGAGTTCTCTTAAACATTATTCTGATTTGGATCTCTCTCACAATCAAATTTATGGACAGCTCCCAAACACCTCCAAGTATCCCATCACTTTCACAGCAATGGATTTAAGCTCAAACAGCTTGAGTGGGCAATTACCTTACATATCCTATACTATATCATATTTAGATCTCTCTAACAATCTATTTTCTGGAGCCATTACAAATTTTCTTTATCAGCAACAATATCAACAGAGCAACATAATATATCTCAATCTAGCATCGAATAATTTATCTGGAAAAAATACCTAATTGTTGGATGGGATGGGAATCTCTGTGGATCATTAGACCTGAAAACAATTATCTTATTGGTACAATTCCAACTTCCCTTGGTTATTTAGCTTCCTTTGAGGTATTGATCCTTCATGGCAATAAAATTTCAGGAAAGCTTCCCAATTCATTGAGAAACTGTACATATTTGTTTTCCTTGGACCTCAGAGAAAAAAAAAATTTAGGAACTATTCCTACTTGTACTAGAAAGAGGCTATTTACATTGTCCTTTCTTTTCCTTCAATCAAACAGATTTAATGGCCAAATCCCAAGTAGCATTTGTGCACTTAAGTTTCTTCAAGTGTTGGATATTTCACAAAACGACTTGTCAGGGCATATACCAAAATGTCATCATCATCTAAGTCTCTTGAGTAGAGTAATAAATGCTGAAAGGCCATCCTTTTCTTTTCAAATTAACTACTATTTGTATATGCTGAGTTTGTTTGTAATGGTGAAAAGCAAATTGGTTAAGTACAATAAAACTACTCGCCTCTTAACAGTGATTGATCTTTCAAATAACAAATTATCAGGAGAAATTTCTAAGGAAATCACAAGCCCCAGGAGATTGCTGTTTTTAAATTTGTGTAACAATACTTTAACTGGCTAAATTCCTAAAAGAATTGGAAGTATGAGGTCATTATTATCTATTGACTTCTCAAGGAATCAACTTTCTAGTGAGATGTTTCAAAGCATTACAAATTTGAGTTCCTTCACAACTTGGATTAGTCTTTTAATAATTTGAAGGGTCAAATCCCAAAAGGCACTCAATTGCAAAGTTTTGAAGCATCCAGCTTTATTGGCAATGACCTTTGTGGGCCTCCTTTGCCTAAAATTCTACTCCAGTTGGTTCAACTCATGATATGGATCAAATGATAAAGTAGATGAACATAGAATACACTAGTTTTGTGTGATCACGGCATTGGGTTTCATCATGGGATTCTGGGGTGTTATTGGTCCATTGCTCTTTGGTCAATCATGGAGAGTTGTTTGTTACCGCTTCCTTGATAGGATGTGGTACAAGCTGCAAGATTGTTGTGTATAGATCATTGATAGATTTTAATTATATGTATATTATACTATTGTTTAGGCCTTTGGGCAATATTTACAAAATGTATAAATAATTGGTTACCTTTCATATTAGCTAGCCTTCCTTCTTTAGTGAACCTCAAGTGCTTCATCATATTTAATACTTTTTAAATGTAGACAGCATTTTTTGAATTATGATTTTAATACTAAACAATCTAAGGTTTGATCATTTTTGAAAAAAATGTTTCTTTGTTTTTTGAACTATATTATATATTATACAGTTCAAATAAGGTGAATTCATATTTTTTCTTTAAGTGTGAACTATAATGGATCTCTTATAAGCTGAGTCCTTGTGGATGTAACCAACTAGCATACTTTATTTCTATAATTATATTTTGTTTTCCTTCATAAATTATGTTATTCTATAAATCAAATTTAATTAATTATAGGCAAGGTAATGAATTGCTAATACTTTGTCACATAGTGATCTAAAAAATAGTTACATTTTATAATAAAGTTGTTATGGGTAAAAATTGGTATTTCATAAATACGCTGACAAAGGGCCCAAAAGGCAAGTTCGAAGGAAGAAGCCCAGTTCATCTGGCCTTGAGATTGCTAGATGAGATCACCAAGTCATGAGCCGTATCCCCAGCATAAGACGAGGCTAAGGCAAGCCCTTAGATAACCAAGAGTCTTGGCTCGCATAGTCAATAGTTCACTCAGCACGATGTGAGCTCTACCTCGTTGTTCGAAGATCAGTAACAACCTCAGGACGAGAGCACTAACTCACAAGATGCAGTGCCTCTCCTAACCAGAAGCTCGTTATGTTCAAATCATGAGCACATTCACACGTAGACAGCTTATGAAGCCCTTCTGCAAACAATAGCTTATAAGGGGCCCACACATAGAAAGCAAACTGTCGATGCTAATTTACAAGAGTCATATTCTCAAATACATTTATTACTTAATGTAACAGATTTATGATTAGTTAATTTACATTTGTAACCTCCCAGCCCCTATGAATAAGAGGAAAGGAGATCATTGTAAAGGAGGGACATAGGCAGAAACTCTATAGAAATACAAAAGAGAGCTTGTATATTGTAACTCTATTGAATTTCATAGAAAAGCCACAGCCTAAAGGCAAATACAAATCACTGTGGATGTAGGGGTCGATTGGCTTCAGCCGAACCACAATAAAAAGGCTTCTAATGTCTATTGTTCTTCTTTCTTCTCATTTTCTTTTCTTGTTCATGTTTGCATTTCCCAACTTGCAATTTGGGGTTTCAAGAACCATCTTGGTTGACTAAAGTTTAGGCTCCTTGAACTAAATTTTATTGTCAACAAAAGTTAAATATATTTTATCTTTTTTGAAGTCGTTGTCATTTTATTGTGGATGGTTGCAAAAGAATATCTTTTGAAATTTCTTTTATTTCTATTTATGATGGAATTATTATTAAATTTCATCACCAATTGTTAGAAATTCATAGTTTTGACATCTTTATCTTTTTATACTCATTAATAGAATAGTTACATGTCACTGATTGTTTTGAGAGTGGCACAATCCAACCAGCAACTGTATATTGGAGCTATATAATCCATTAAAGAAAGAGAGCATAAAGTCCATCAAAGAAAAAGATCATAAATTTCAAAACGGAGAGTTACAAAAGCAGACAAATTCAATCTAGAAGTGTGAACTACCACGAGGCATAATTTTATCAATTCAAATTAGTATAGTCACATTTTCAGTCAACTAAATATGTTAAACAAAGTGAAAGAAAGCACTACAAGAAAATTAGCTTTCAGTGACGAAAAAATCGTCACAAAAGCCTTAAAAATTCGTCATTGATGATGAAAAGTGGTCACTAAAAGTGTCTTCAGTGACGACTTTTCATCATCACTAAAGGTGCCTTCTGTGACAATGAAAAGTTGTCACTAAAGGTCCCTTCAGTGACCACTTTTTGTCGTCACTGAAGGTGCATTTAGTGATGAAAAAAAGTTGTTACTAAAGATCGCCTTCAGTGATGATGAAAATTCATCGCTAAAGGTGTCCTTCAGTGACGACGAAAAGTCGTCACTAAAGATTGTATTCAGTGATGACTTTTTGTCGTCACTAAAGATACCCTTCAGTGATAACAAAAAGTCGTCACTGAAGCCCCATGTGCCTTTCTGTGACGACTTTTGTCATCACCGAAGGTTGTATTTAGTGAAGAGAAAAAGTTGTCATTGAAGGTTTCTTTAGTGATGATAGAAAGTTGCCACTGAGAAGTGGTTTTGTGACGACAAAAAGTCGTCACTAAAGCTACATGTGGCTTTCTGTGACGACTTTTTGCCATCACTGAAGGCTTCTTTAGTGATGACAGTAAGTCGTCACCAAAGGTATGAAATAATTTTCTGTGATGACTTTTGTCGTCACTAAAGGTCCATTTTTTTTTAAATAGAAATGATACCTTGATTTTAATACCTAATGTTTATAATCATACCATATAAATTACATATTGATAAATAAAT
>JANHAO010026560.1:0-11066 GCA_026873985.1 Saraca asoca | reverse complement strand
TGGATCTTGCCCTTATCTCGTTGGAGATTTGTATACACCAGTATCAAAATCGAATTGTGTTGATTGGATATATAAAGATGTAACAGTCAATAAATATGCAAATGATAAAGATAGAGATTTAGCAACAAAAATAGTTAAAGTGTAGATAAAGAAAAAGAATTGAACACAGATCTTTTAAAGTGGTTTAACTTGAATTGAAACTGTAATTCAAGTCTACTCCATTTGATCTTTCTCAATCGAAAGACCTCTAAATTAAAATAGAAAACTATCAGGATTAACAGGCTCCTGAAATGTCAGTCTTTACAAAAACACAAGATATTATCAGATTTCTTGCTGACCTAAAAGATTTACAACAGGCTCTTCTAAACCTATACAGATTTATAAACCCTAGAAATCTCAAATAAATGAAATATAATTAAAGAAAAAAGTTGGAAATATAATACCAATGTTTGAGATGAAAATCTTAAAACAACTATGATAAGCTGAAACAAATTTGATCTAGAAGCCTTGTGAAAAATTGATGATTATAGAAGCAGATGAAGCTTTTCTCTCAAATAGCAATTTTCACAATTGATTCATATGAAAAATTATGTGAAAAATGTGTATATATAGAAGGTAGTTAGGCCAGAATAACTGCCATAACCATCTATAACGGAAAAATAGTTTTCCAGTTTATACATCGATATAACATCAATTACGGTTTGTTATTCACTAATACATCGGCGTGAAATTGATGTATAATGTGTTATTTAAAGGCTGTACATCGATTACAATATCGAAGCAGCCATATTTCCAAACCTTCGATAAGAAATTTTACTCAATACATCGAAGTGACTTTGATTTGATTATGAAGATCTTTCACAGTTGTTTAGTGCATCGATGTCACATCGAAGTATGCTATAGAATTTTCTTTTAAAAAGATTTTTCTCACTTCATAATTTAAAAAATAACTAGATCAAATATTGTTTAAGTTTATTTACATAAAATCCTATCAAAATCAAAATACTAAACACTACTCTTGAATCTCTTTAAACTTGAAAAATGGATTCAAAAACACTAAAACATATTGTTAGATAATAATTGCTTTTCAACATTAAAACCAATGTGTAGCTTAGAGTATTCTAGTCTAACAACATCTAAGGCTAATAATCATAACCTAGGAATAGCAAATGACAAATTATTTGCATATGTTATGAGAAAGGCAACAAACTTGGATGTAAAGACTTTATGCAAGTTGTTTGGAATGAAAGGACAGTCTCAATTCATTATAAGCAGATATGTGGAAGAATACTTAAAAAAAGAAGCTATTAACAAGCTCTTTTTTTACTTCACTCTAGTTATCACCACCAGTAAACTAATGATCATAGGACTATTTGTGAAAGACTATCTCTTTCACTATATAATTATGAAGATGATCCTACCTTGCAATACTAATTCTACCAACATAGTTAAAGATGAAATCTTTCTGATGTGGGCAAGGAAGAAAAGGTTGGAAATCAATATCCTATACCTCATCATTTTTTACATGGGCACGTTCTTCACAAAACTGAATCAAAGTGTCCTACCTTATGGAACGGTTGTAACTGAAGTCTTCTCATATTTTTAGGTACCATTGTCTTTGGAAAATGAAGTTGAAAATATGGATAATACAACTACAATGAATGAAAAGACCTTACATTAGATACAACTCAGATTAATGAATAGGAGATGGGTGAGATAAGATGGATTAGCATTTCAAAGATCTGGTGATGCTTTAGGTTCTACTTTTAGTGGTTCAATGAAATTTTAAAATAAGACATTGACTCTTTTAAGGTAGCTCCAACTCCAACTCCAATAAACACAATTTTTTGGGTCAATGAAATAGTCATACCAGTAAATAAATGAAATGTTAGACTCCATTGAAGTGAACATAAATGCGAAAATTAGAGATCTTCATAGTTGATTGAATACAATGAAGGGCCAGCTCAATGAAATTCAGGATACTATTACTCCAAATGTTTCAAGTTTTTAGCCTAGTTTCATTATATTCTGATTGTTCCCTTAGGCCATATCCTTGGTTATGACTATTTTTAGCTATTACTGCATTATGTCTCTATTGGATATTATTTGTAGATTTTAATTTGATCTTAATCATTGTCTATTGGATTTATATGTTGCAATATACTCTTTTTGATATGTTAAAAGGGGTAATACTATGTATTTTGGGGATATGAGTACTGCATGCATATAGGGGAGGTTATTATCTTGAGGGGAAGCATATAGAAGGATATGAGTGTTGTATGCCCATAAGGGGAAGTTGTTATCTTGGAGGGAGCCTTGATCTTTCTTATTGAACTATATTATAGGCTTTGATTATATAATTGATCCCTTACTAGCCCCAAAATTGTTTGTCATCATCAAAAAGGGAAAATTATTATCCTTAGCCCTTATTTTTCTAAATTGAGTAAATTTGTATTTTGATTATAACAAACGATTTTGGTTAAGCTCAATTGATTTATTTTTAGTGGTTCATTTGTGAATAGTCTTGAACTTTAGGTTAAAGAAGTAGATCATACCTTGATTGCATATATTGTAAAGGTTTAGAGTTGTTAAAATGAGCTCAAATTTTAAAGTTATTTTTGGAAGGTTTGCCTTTTGCTTTAAACAAAAACTTTTTGAAAAATTATACCAAAAGCATTCCAATATCTTACTAAATGATTTACCATATTTATTTAGCTTGAAATTGAGTTTTTGGATTGTTTTTACAAGGTTTAGAATGGTTAAAATGATTTGAAATGTCTTGCAGAATTTTAATTTTTAATCTCTAAGCCTTACAATTCAAATCAATTATTAACTATTTTGGCGATCATACTCACAAGAACAGGGTAAGCCTTCATGCCTTATAATTCGGATCGAGATTTGAACTAATTTTGTGTAATTTAGATCAATTCCTTAAAACCCCGTTTCATGATTCTAATCATAATTCTGATTACATACATTCCTGGACTTACTAAAGGTTTGCAACTTTAGTTGAGTAAAATCACACTTTGCACCATATTTTGGTGATTTAAATTAAAGCTTTCAAATTTGAATCTCACAATTTTACTTAAAATTCAAATTTTGGACTCATGATCATGATCACACATCCAATTTTACATATAATGGCTAGTTTTTTATTGTGTATTTTCATTTATTATAAATACTCATTTCACACATTTTCTCAATATGAAAACCCAACTCTTCTTAGGCAAACACTTTCAATTATACTATTTTTCAATTCTTTACTTTTTCTCTTACATTTGAGCTAAATTTGAGTAAATCTAATCCTATTGAACTTCATTTTTGTATCTTGAACTATTGAGTTCATGCCAAATTTCTCTTGTAATTGAAATTAAAAACTACTGAGTTTTCTAGGGGTAGCCTTATCTTGAATAGAAGAGCAGTTGAGCTTTTTTTTTTTTTTTTAAGTAAGGATTTCAAAGGGGTTGTGATTGTGATTGAGCGATTGTTGTATTTCGGCTTCTTGAAATGCCAATCAAAGCTTGGAGATTTTCATTATAGTGGATTGAACTTGGTTAACAACTTGGAAGTAAATGTAGGCCTTAGAATCAATTTTTTAAGGGAAACCACTATAAATTCACATTTGAATCTCTCTACCCTTACTCCTTTGTTTTCTATATTATACCTTATTGATTGTTCATTGTTCATTTTATTGCTACATTATTGATATTGTTTTGGCTGGAGTTTTTGTGTTATTTATGGATAAACATTTCTTATTTTCAAGAGAATTTGTTGTTTTTACTAAATTTTATAAGGGTTTTGAAGAAAATAGTTTTAAAAATTATAAAATCCTAAAACTAATTTACCCTCTCTTGATGGAATACATAGTTACACAATACATGCTCCTTTCAAAGTTTACATTTTTTCCATCTTAACCATAACAATTTTTTACGTACATTGTTTTGGATTACTACTAAGGTTTACTTATAGTAAGAGTGGGGGTTAGAGGTTATATAATGTGGTTTCCAAGTTGGGTGTCCTAAGCTTAAATCTCTTTTTTTTTTCTTCTTTATAAGTTGGATGCTCTATCTTGATTTTGCCTGCTTTATGGTGTAAGATTCTTTTCTTTGTGTAATTGATATCTTTTACGTATCATGTTCTGTGTTGCTGCTAAGTTTACATTGTTTCCTTCTTAACAGTAAGAATCTTTTCCTTACATTATTTTAGAGTTACTATTGTCTAAGAGTTGCTCACTATAAGAGTGAAGGTTGGAGGTTATGTAATGTTATATAATTTGAAAGTTTGTTTTCTTTGTTCTACTTGTTTTAAGACTAATATCTTTTAAGTGGCATGTTCTATCTTGCTCCTTTCAAAGTTTACATATTTTCCTTCTTAATCATGATTAGAAAAGTCCCACGGGTCAAGATAAGAGAAAAAAATAGAAGAAGATAATATTATTCTTCTAGTATTCCTATTGTTAGTATAATCAATAGAGAAAATTTTATACAATCATCAGATATAACTAAGTAAAGTATGATTTATGTTTATCGCATGATTATGAAAGGATAGATTTAAAAAGATTAAAAATAGATAGTAAGTAAGAGATCAAGTATGAAAGTATTAGAGATAATTGTGAATATATTTTCAAAATATATCAAATTACATTTTCATATATATATATATATATATATATATATAAAGACACATACACATTCTATGTATAAATGTGTTGATACCAAAAGGAATTTTCAACTTAAATATAGGTTAGTCTTTCTGCTTACTGAGTAGTCGTACTTATTCCATTCATTAACATTTTCAACTTAATGAATAGGAAGAGGTTATCTTAATTAAGAGATACTCCAAGAATACATGTGTATGAAATCAAGTGTGTGATTTCCTTGATATACTTTTAGTAGTTAGTGTCTGTCTAGCTATATTAAGTCCTCATTTGTGAAATGATTTTAGTAAAACATTTTATTTATATTTTAGATTTTATGTATTCAAAAACCTTTTTAGTACATTATGCATATCATGGATTTTATTTGAAAAAGTGCCAAGAATCATGTTTTCGCATTTATTTTTATGATTTCAAAAATTAAAAGAATTTTTAGTAAATTTTGCAAATTACCATGGGGTAATTTGTACCAATCACACCCTTTCAAGATGCGACAGATAAATAGATATTTGCAAAATCCTTAACCATATGTCGTTTGCCCAATTCAAAAAAATTCAAATTTTTTGCATTATTATTGATTGAATTCAAATTATACTCTTTGATTACTGGTATCATTTGAAATCCCTAATATATTCATGGTATTGTGCTTTTTTTTTTCAATTATGTTCTATTTTAAGGACAATAACGATGAAATTGGAGGATCCGATTGGAAATTGAAGCTTGCAGGAAGTTTGCACTGATTACCCAAACACACAGGTCAAGGTCCAATAGAGAATGTGATGCCAATAAAGAAGATGATGATGAGAAAATATAGTAGAAAATCTAACAAAGACCTAGTAAAGGTGTAGTGACTCTCAGTTTGAATTCTATGTTGAAAGCCATTATAGTGGACAAGAAAATATTAGATTTTGAACATGAGATAAGTGTGGGGTCATTCATTAATTAGATGGATTTTATTATTTTAGTGGGGTGTTTTTATTTTTACTATTATAAATTTTCGCACCCGTAAAAATCTATGTAACCAATTAAGTAATTAATTTAAGGGATTAACAAAATTTGTGCTTATCAAATGTAGTAAACCATGATTGGTTCTTGTTGCACAATGCAAAAGAACAATGTTGATTTTAGCAAATATATATGTATTTATCAGTGTTCAAAATGTTCTTTCTATTTCTAATAAGTTGCAAGCCTTTTTATAGGTCATAATTTTCTCTTTTCATTTAGCTTTCTTAAAGGGAGAGTAATTTATCAAAGTTACAAAGAACTGCTAGCATTGGCATTCTTGATGGAGGAACTTTGCATGCAACTAATTGGAAGTTAAGGTCAAATCTTTAACATGTTTACATTGTTCAAGCTGATTTTGCTAAGTTTGCAACTATAATAACGAGTAGTACAAGTAGAGATGTAAGTGGTAATGTTATTGATTTTGTTGTGTCTATATTACAATTTATTCTGTAAATATTTGACACTGCTCTTGAATTTTCTCTCACTAGTACTATCTTATCTTAAATTTAGCTCATAAGCCTTCATGTTCTAACTTATTCCTTTCTCTCACAGTTTGTTTATTTTTATCCCCTGATATGGGATAAGTTAGTTAAATCATTCATAACGTAATGGTTTTTAGAATTATAATAGAATTTATGATGTTACAATAATTGAATTTATGTATAGAAAATAAGAACTTTCATATTAAGAACTTCCATCAACTTTAGATCTCTTCTAATGTTAATCTAAATGTTCTCCAACATTTAAGTATCAACTATGGAAATTTACTACTATATTTTTAACAATTGTAATCTCTATTAGAATTATTAAATATTTAATTAATTAATAATTCTAATCACATTAGAATACTTAATTAATTATTTCAAATTTTCAAGATGTTCACCGAATTTAACTCTTAAATTCATAACATTTTGTATTCTAACTTTTCTTTGACTTTGGATGAAACTGATTCTGATATGTGTGACCCATTAGGTTTCTATACATGTTGGCAATGAATTTATTTATGAACTTTTATAAGTTTAATTGAACAAAAAATCCTTTTGATTGAAACACAATTTCCCTTAATTGTTTAAACAGATTCATAGATCAATATTGACTTCTAGCAAAGTATTATAACTACCTAAATGTCAAGAATAGATTTATGAAAATCAATACCTTTCATGATAAGGTATTAGTATGTAATTCAATTTCTCAGCTCTTGACATTCTAATTGGACTTAAGGTATAGTTCAAGTGTCAAACCTATAAATGTCCAGTCTAGTTGTATGTTTAAGCATGTGCTACTTTATAATCGTTCATACATAAAACTCCTTTTATGATCATTAATTGATTATACATAAAAATTCTTTTATGTATCAATTAATACATAAGTTTATGATTTTGATCATAACACAAGTGTTAGAACATCTTTTGAATATCTTCCTTTGTTACCAAGGAGGATGAATTTCATCTTGATAAATCACTACCTTCATGTACTTCATGGCATACCCAAAATTATTCATATATACTCTTTAAGAGTGTAAGCCTAAAATAAAATTAAAGTACACAACTCCATACATAAGATATTGTGTTAATTTCAAGTCCGAGGATCATTCACACCACCTTTCACATGAGAATTCCATTGACACATGGTAATATTCCATATAGTTTCTCATGGCTAGTCAATCCAGTCATATAGTTTCTAATATATATTTATATATTTGTTCAGATATCTCCATATCAAACAGTATATAAGATCACTGCATTCTTTCAAAAAATGTGACTTAACATGTGCTAGTTTTCCCATGAGTAATTGATATCCTATTTTCTCAATTATTCCTAAATTGGGAATGTTTAGAAATTATAATTATATATACAAATTAGGTAATAATTACAAACTCCATTATAATTTATTTGTACACAATTATATTTTCAAAGGCTTTATCTAAGATAGTATACATATATCAAACATATAAGTATTTAAGACTAAATTGATAAAAATGCCAAAATATAATGTTTTATTAAATATGTTAAGATATGTAGTATTTATGCCATTATAACAATTGTCTCTAGGGCATCCTATATTGACACAAAGAATTAGAGATTATACAAACAAAGTAATGGCAATTGTTGTAATGGCACAAATTATACAAACAAAGTAAGCATATTATGTTGGTTTAGTTGTGATTGAATCTAAGACTATCCATGCTATATACACTAAAACTAAGAAGATTATGTTTTATATTTGTTCCATTCTAATATGTAATGCAAAGGAAAGTGCAAAAATGAACATCCCAAAGGAAGCAGTTTCTAGCGTAATTTGTTATTGTAATTAGACAAAGTAGGAGAAGAACATATGAGATGAAGTTTGGTTTAGGAAGGTTTTAAGTTTTCAATTTTCCTTGTTGTTTTACTCATCACTGCACTTTTAGTCATTTCTTGGTAAGACTCTAACTACTTTACTACTTGGTTTTCCTTAATGGCTTCAACATGTTTTTATTTGAGTTTCTTGTGGATTGTTCCCTCTTATGTTTATAGATGGACTAAGAAGGTGGTATAACCTGCCATGGTACTCAGAGCATATTACATCAACAGCATATGATCTAATGATATTATGAGAGGCCTTTGAGAAGGTGAGCTGCTATGAACTAATATCTGTACCAATTTTTGTCACCTTAAGATGATTATTTTATTTTATAAAAAATTCAGTCAAATTATATTTGCTTAAGAATAGTTCAAAGTTTCTACAGATCTCTCAACAATTTTTAGATTTCCAAAAAACAATTTAATTATTGCAAGTCTCAAAAGTAAAACTATTCCACTATCACTAGAAGAGATGTGGGAAAATAAGGCAAAGTTAGTGAGAGAAGTGGACTTGTGGTATATGAGTACTTTAGAAATCCTTTTAAATCTTTGGACTTCAAATTCTCTTCATGAAAAATTATTGTTTATCTATTTGTGCAAGAGCTAGTGTTCTACTAGTATAAGAAACCCTTCGTGCTTTCTAGATTTATTAGGTAAAGTTTCACAAGAAGTTTTGTAAAGGAGATAATTACAAGTTTTGGTCATTTTCATTTGAATTACTTAATGATGAGGATGAAATATAGTTATAAAATACCAAATATAAATAATTTAAGGATTGCTTGCATAGATATTTTCTTTTCCCCCTTGCAATTTGTTATGTTGTGGTTCAATATGTGAGAATAAATTCTTTGATTTTTAGACAGGGATTCTAAGGGTAAGAAATTTATTTTGACTCCTATATTTTACTAAGCTAAAGGCATGATGTCATTTCATACATTTTAATGAATTCATGCTTTAGAAATAAAGAATGCAAACTTCTTCCACTTCATATGCAAGACAAAAGGAACCATCACAAAAAAATGGACCCTATATGTGATCTATACATAGTAGACATGTTAATCTATACTGATCAAAATACCGTCTTTATGCATATTTTTTTTTATGAATGTCACATTCAAAAGAGAAATGCTACTTTTCTAAGCCAACTCCATCATACACAACCACACCATTCATGGTGTGAGATACAACAAATGGTGAAACAATGAAGTGGGTTTATGTTTTGTGGGATATGAATGGTTTGGATTGTGAGAATAACATTCCCTGATTTGCCATGCCAAGTGAGTTGGGAAAAATTGGATAAATTAAAGTAGTTAATCTATCAAATTTATTGAATCATGCTACAATGCACTATATTTAATAAATAAATTTGATAAATTAAATTAGTCACGGTTGATGTAATTGACTGCTCAATAGCTTCCATAGTATAGCTCCTTCTATCATCATAAAGATGTTTCCAAATATAAACATCATGTCATATGGATAATTCACAAAATTAGAGTCAAAATAGCTTGCAATAATCTAATCATTAGATATGCAATAGGTCAGTACAAAGATTCTTTATACCTTATGGGTATTCCATAACTTACTTCACAGTAGTCCAATATTTCTAACCAAGAGTACTCAAGTATCTCCCAAGTACACTAAACCATAGTGATGTCAAGATGTGCATATACTTGAGCATATAACAAGCTACTAACAACAGAAACATACAAGATTTACCTTAATCTTTACATTATTTTGAGGACATTAGATTTTAGAAAGAATGTTAGCCCTCTAGAAAGGTGTAATACTTGGAGACCACATAAAATACATTGAACCTTTTGAGAACTTTTTCAACATAAAATATTTAAGACAAGCCAAGAAAACTCTAGAATCTGTCATGATGGATCCATTTGTTCTGTATGAAAGAGGCATCATTAAACTCCTTCATATATAAAATATATAAATAGTATATACTTTATCTCAATCACAAGGCTTATAACATTTTTCTTAAGAAGAATATCATTAGCATAAGACTAGAATCATAAATATGCCCATATCCAACTTAAAATAGACACACAATCTGCATCATTCTCCTTGAACCTAAAAGAAGGAATAATCTCAACAACCTTGAGATACCATTGTCTAGACATTTTATTCAAATCATATATATGAATATTTTAAATTTACACAGTAAGTGTTCTTTACTCTTCTCTTGGAAATCATCTGATTTGTTCACAGAAATGATTTCTAACTAATCACCATTCAAGAAGGCCATTACACATCTAGTGAAACTCTAGATCAAAATGAGCCACTAATGCCATAACAATTTAAAACAAGCCTTTAATTAAAATAGATAAGAAAATATTCTACAATTGAAACCTCCTTTCTAAATATGGCCCTTTGCCGCCAATATAACCTTATACCTCTCAATCACCATTTAAGTATCCTTTGGTCTTAAAGACCCTTTTACATCTAACTGACCTACAACCAATAAGTAACTCTGTATGATCTTACATATCGTTATGGATCATCAAAGCAATCAAACATTTACAACCTCTATCCATTTTATAAAATTAGTGCTTGAAATGACTATTTGAAAATTGGTGAGATCAATTCCATTACTCATATCGAATATATGCTCTTGTAAATATACCACATAGTTATTAGTAGTTCTTTGTGTACGATTCATGGGATTTCCTCAAAGGTATTTCATTTACAAGACCTAGTTCTTTTCTACTAACAGATGAGCATCAAACTTTGTAACTTCCACCATCGATTTTACCATATGTTATATTAGATCAATTTGGTTTATTTCAACTAGTGATGGTTTAGTGGAATAGCAACCTGTACCTTTTTAACAAAGGTATTACGTGTATTTCACTTCCACTATCCAACCAATAAACAAAACAAGGTCCTTCAATAACTGATGTACAAAAACTTGTTGTATGTTTTCAATAACTGCAAGCGCACGGCGTAGTTGTAGCTAGTACCGGCGAAGACGGGTCGATCCCACAGGGAAGTTATTTTAAGTACTAGAATCCTTACAACTTAACTATCCAAATCAATGATAAAGGAATAAAAGA
>JANHAO010026559.1:0-11057 GCA_026873985.1 Saraca asoca | reverse complement strand
GGGGGTATTTTGATATTTTGTTAAACTTGAGGGGGGAAAATGACAATAGTTTGTTTTCTAGGGGGTAAAATAGAAATAACTCATAGTTTTACAATGATAAATTATAATTTGTAACCTTCCCCACTCCTATAAATAGGAGGGGAGTCCATTGTAATAGATATAAAAAAAATACATGTAGAAACCCTGCTGAAATAGAGGGAAAACTGTAAGCATTCTAAAATCGAGCAGAGAAACAATTTTAAAGCAAATACAGTCACCATGGACGTAAGGGCCATACTGGCTTTAGCTGAACCATGATAAAATCCTGTGTGTTTATCTTACTCTTCTTCTTCTTGCTCTCATCATTTCTTCATATTTCATGTCTTATATAGTAGTTTGGGTTCTAGAATCCTCGGTTGATCGATTATCAAAATCGACTGTTAACATTTTGGCACGTCTGGTGGGACCAGACTACTATTCCATTATTTCATCAACCAATTGTGATGGCAAGAGAAAGAATAACCAAGAGCTCTGACGTCACCGCAAACCAACAAGGTGGTCATTAAGAGCAACAACGAAACATGTTAGAAGGAGGAAGTGCAGTCCTAGCAAGTGCCTCTTCTATGCCCCCGAAAACTGCTGGTGCACAAGTGTTGCATCGACTTGAAGATACAGTTAGGAGACTTGTCGATGCTATTATAGTGTTAACCCAGATGCATACCCATAGAGTTTAAAAACAAACGGAAGTTGTAGCAGTTGGGATAGCAAACCAGGGGCCACAGAAAGAGGTGTTGCTTTAGGGAAAAAAGTCGGCTAGAGAAGGACCTTGATGAGTAGACTCAGCTCACTCTTCCAGTTCATGACCTGAGTTATAGGAATACCGAGATTATGAGCACGATAGAAATAGATGACTTGGAAGTTTGCATACATTAAGGGTTCAAATGTAGGTCATGACGATACTAAGGGTCGGTGCTCCGAGATGTAAGACCCCATGATGGAAGAATTATTACAAAAGATGCAACGATTGGAAAAATGTCCTTCAGCCTAGGACTAATTAGATCACTATGGGGGGAGGACCTCGCTTTCCAGCGGGAGTGAGACGGAACCACTCCTATATCGATTCAAAGTTCCTGCCATCCTATCATATGATGGAAGGGGCGATCCCTATGACCATTTGGATGCTTTCAATATCTAGATGGACCTGTAGGCTGCCAATCCCTTGGTTAAATGTCGTGTCTTCCTAGCCATTCTTAGAAACATACCCCAAGTGTGGTTTAAGAATCTTCTAGCTTCTAGCATCAGTAGCTGAGAAGAATGCCTAAATAAATTTATTAATTAGTATAGAGCCCTCAAGAAGCAGCTTGCGTCGTCTTACCACTTGGTGATGATCTTTTGGCAAAAGGATGAATCACTGAAAGATTATATTGCAAGATTTTGAAACAGGATTGGTAATGTGGAAAGCCTTTCCGATGACAGCATCCTAATGGTGATCTCGATAGGCTTCGCAAAGATGGCAAACTCTATGAAAGCATATATAAGTTTCTAGAGAATAGTCTGGGAGAATTTTGTGAGCGAGCCACTAAAGAGGTCAGATGGGAGGAGACCTTTAACCTAAAGAAGCTTGGGATGAGGAATGAGATAGGCAGTTCCAACTTCAGCTAGAACAAAAAGAGGAGTAGTCGTGGGAAAGACACAGTGGACCAGAATAGTGGTGTAGGTGTTCAGCCTACCAAGAAAGCTAGGAGGTAGAGACCTGAGCCTCGAGGTCACCATGATAATTATAGTATCTTGTCTGATACCTCAGAGAGGATATATGATACAGAAAAGCACCGAGAGGATTTTGGCATCCTAGGCCCTTGAAAACCCCACACAAGTACAAGGACGTGAATAGGTTTTATGCTTAGCACAATGATATTAGGCACAACACCTTAGAATAAGTGTTGCTCAAGGATGTAATCAAAGATCTAATTAGAAAAGGACATTTGGGAGATTATGTGGTATGACCTATAGGGCAATGACCCCAGTGATCCTAATCATCAGCTTAGCCATCTTGACAGGCCGAGCAAGAGTAACTGGCTGTGGTAAGGACCATCTACACCATCTATGGTGGACCGTATATTGCAGGCACCTCACGCAGGTCACATGAACATTAGGTTCGAAGTGTGAGCTACATCTTGTCTGCAGATTATGAGTCAGAAAGACCCATGATAGAGCTAAGATTGCTTCTGAATGCATCATTTTTGTCAATGATGATGCATGAGGAATCCAATCCCCCTACAATGATGCTCTTAGCATACAGGCAAAGATTAGCAATAATGACGTGTGGAGGATTATGCTAGATACTGGAAGTTCAGTAAATGTCATGTACAAAAGGTGCTTTGAGCAAATAGGGCTGAACGAAAGCCACCTGAAGCTTTCTTTGGCTTTACCGGAGATGCTATCTTTCCAATAGGACAAGTTAGACTAAAATCATCAAGTCACAGTCTTAGCTAATTTCTTGGTCGTTGACTACCCTTCAGCCTACAATATAGTGTTGGGATGACCCAGAATGAATGATCTAGATCTGGTTATATCTACTAGAATGTTGATGGTATTACTCCCAACCCCCAATGGAGTCAGGTGTGTGCAAAGAGAGTAGTATACGACACGATGATGCTACGAGGATGCTGTTAAAATTAGGGAAAAAGGGAAGATAGTTAATGTGGTCTCTAGCGAGGAACCTTAAGTTTCAAGCATGATAAGAGTCAGCTACGACCTCGACCCCCATGACTTGGATGCAGATAGGGAAATTGAGCCTATAGAGGAGCTTATGGAAGTACAGGTTAGTGAAGCAGATAGTGAAAGATGTCTTAAACTGGGTAAGAACCTGCCTCCTAACATGAGGGATCAGCTAGCTGATTTTCTCAAGGCAAACCTAGATGTTTTTGCATGTAATCATGAAGATATGGTAGAGATTGACCCCAAGATCATGTCATATAAGTTGAATATAGATCCCTTCCACAAACTAGTTTGCTAGAAGAAGAGACCACTGTCCTTCGAACGATCTATAGCCCTCAAAGAAGAAGTAGACGAGCTCCTGGCAAACAAGTTCATCTGAGAGGCCCATTACCCGACCTGGGTAGCAAATATTATTTTGGTAAGAAAGAAAAATGGGAAGTGGAAAACATGCATAGAATTCACCGATATCAACAAAGCTTGTCCAAAAGATAGCTTCTCATTACCTAAAATTAACCAGCTTGTTGATGCAATAACCAAACATCCAGCTTTACAGATGCTTATTCAGGGTATAATTAGATACCTATAGAGCCTCAAGACGAAGAGCACACCTCGTTCATTATGGATCGTGGACTTTATTACTATAAGGTGATGCCTTTCAGATTGAAGAATGCAGGAGTGACCTACTAGCAACTAGTTAATATGATGTTCAAAGAACAGATTAGGAAGACTATGGAGGTTTATATGCATGATATACTCATGAAGTTTAAACAGGTTATGGAACACATGAGTTATCTAGAAGAAATGCTTCAAATTTTAAGAAGGTATCAGATGAAACTGAATCCCCTAAAATGTGCATTTGGAGTGTCCTCAAGAAAATTTCTTGGGTTTATGGTAAACAACAGGGGGATTGAAGTAAACTCAGAGAAAATCAAGGCACTTACTGACATGAGGTCCCCAACCAGGGTCAAAGATGTACAAAGCCTGACTGGTTGAGTTGCTGCACTTGGCAGATTTATCTCCAAGGCAACGGATAAATGGAAGCCATTTTTTGATGTTCTGAGAAAGGCTAAGCGATTCGTGTGGACTGAGGAGTGCGAAACTGCCTTCCAACACTTGAAGGAATGCCTAGGCTGAGCTCCACTATTATCCAAATTGCAAGAAGGTGAGAATCTCATTCTCTACCTAAGAGTGTCCTAGCATGCTATCAGCACAGCCTTTGTCTGGGATGAAAATGGGGTCTAACTCCTAGTTTATTATGTAAGCAAAAGGTTGATGAATGCTAAAGAGAACTACACGCCTATGAAGAAGCTTGCATATAGTCTCATGATCGCTTCTAGGAAGCTACAACCTTACTTCTGGGCACATACTATTAAGGCGCTCACTTAGTATCCGCTAAGGCAAACTTTACAAAAGATGGACACCTCAGGACGTTTTCTTAAGTGGGTTGTCAAGCTTGTCCAATTTGATATTCAATATAAACCAAGGTTAGCAATCAAGGGGTAGTTGTTAGTAGACTTCATTGTAGACTTCACTGGACCAATAGAGAATGAAGTGGAGACTCCTAAAACTCCATGGAGGGAACTTTTCATAGATAGGTCCTCTTGTGAGCAAAAAGCAGGGGTTGGAGTATTATTAATCAGCCTAGAAGGATATAAAATCCCCTACACACTATGATTTGAATTTCAAACCACCACCAATGAAGCAGAATATGAGGCACTACTCATGGGACTTTGTTTAGCTAGAGAGGTACGAGTTGAGAATCTAAGGATCTTTAGTGACTCTCAACTCACTGTTTGTCACATAAAGGGCGAGTACCAAGGAAAAGGATAAAAAATGGCTACCTACCTCCAGAGAGTTTAGGAACTACTTAATAATTTCTAGAGGTATGAGATTAGTCAAGTCGCATAAGCTTAAAATGCGCATGTAGATGCATTAGCTCGCTTGGCTGCAACCAAGGTTACGGATTTCTCATGTGCAATCCCAGTGGAAACTCTTCAATCATCAAGCATCAAGCAAAAAAATGTTCTAACTGCAGTTATGGATAAGCCTAATCATGAAATATTTACAAGATGACGAGCTTCTAGAGAATAAGTTAGAAGCATGCCATATGCAAGCTTGAACTACTAGGTATTGCATTATCGATAACGTGCTCTATAGAAGGGGTTTTTCAGCTCCACTCCTCAGATGTATTGATGACCCTGATTGTGACATCGTCCTTGAAGATATTCATGCCGGGCACTATGGAAACCACACTATGGGGCTATCTCTAGCTCAGAAAGCACTCCTGTAAGGTTTCTTTTGGCTAACCATGAAGAAGGACGTGATCAACTTTGTTAAATGGTGTGATAAATGTCAAAGGTTCTCTAAAGTTCCCTGAGCTCCTCCAGCTAGTCTTTAACAAATGGTCAACCTTTGGCCTTTCGCAATATGAGGCATTAATCTGATCGGACCTTTCCCTATAGGTCGTGGAAACTGCAAGCACATGGTGGTCACCATCAACTATTTTACCAAGTGGGCTAAAGCAAAAGAACTAGTTGAAATATCCTCTTCCAAGATTGAAAAATTCATTTGGAGCAATATCATTTGCCAATTCTGGGTTTCCCAATAGATCATAACAGACAACGGGACTCAATTCACTAGTGAGCGGTTCATTAGTTTCTGTAGCAACCTTAGGATTGAAAAGAGCTTCTCAATAGTAGACCACCCTTAGGCCAATGGGCAAGTTGAGGCTATGAACAAGATCATCAAGCAGATCTTGAAAACAAAATTAGAGGCCAGGAAGGGAGCATGGGTAGATGAGCTGCCAAAAGAACTATGGGTCTATAGAACCATAGCTTGTAGCACTATAGGAGAGACTCCCTTCTTAATGGTTTACGGATCTGAAGCAATGATATCGGTGGAATACAAACTAACTTCACATCGAAGAGTAACTTTCAATCCAGAGGAAAATAATTAACTACTCACTGCAAGTCTCGGCCTTGTTGAGGAACTAAGAGATATGGCTTGCTTTAGAATTGCAACTTACCAAGAGCAATTATGAGATATTATAATAGAAAGGTTTGAACTCGGAGCTATAGACCAAGTAACCTCATATTGTGACTCATCCTATTGGGAGCTCGCAAGCCTAGCGAAGGAACCTCGTGTCCAAATTGGGAAGGTCTGTATATAATAAAGAAGAATTTAGGCAATGGATCATACCATTTGGCCGATATAAATAGGGCCAAATTCTCTCGAGCATGGAATGCAACATATCTCTGGTCATATTATCAATAAAGGCAAAGTTAGCCTTATAAATCTGTAACATTCTTGAAAATTTTGAATAAAAAAGGTCTAAAAAATTCCTTTTTTGACTATGTGTTTATCGAGCTTTCCAATGTATTCCCTCAAAGTTAACCCTATTTAAGCTCAATGAAGAAACTATATTCTAAGATGACAACCGAACCAACTATCTCAGGAAGCTAAGAAGCTCAAGCTTTGCTTGTTATGGTTTATATTAGCAATACAACCTACTTAGAACTATTTAGTTTGTTAATCTAGCATTCAGATCTATAGTTCAATTTGTCATCTTAAAAAAAAAATAATAAATTGCTAGCTGATTTGTTAGCAAAGTATTTGAATATTCGATGGAGCAAAAATCCAAAAGAAAGATTGCTCCAAATAAAAAGAAATTTGCATTGAAATAATAGTTCACATGGAGATATCTCAATTACAACTAGTATCAAGTTCGGGAATATAAGGCATGAAGCAAAATGCAAAGGCACTATTTGAGAAAAGGCTAGAGGATCGGATGGGTCCTGAGGAGTTGAGGAGTCTATAGTAGGCATAGGCAAATTCTCCATCACTTGTTCTTCAGGTCCTATTATGGCTGCTTCTTGCATCAGTGAACTACTCTCAACTTGGTCGTTATGTCGAATAGGGAGATCGCCAATAGTTTCAGCACTTGGGGTTGAGGCTGCCTCCACATCCTTAATAAAGCCTTGAATGATTGCCTCGATCTCTTCATCATAGAATGAGAAGTCAAAGTTTGGATGCTTCTACCACAAGGTGTACATAAAACTATAGCGCGGTATCAGAAATTATAGCCTCTTTGGCCTAAACAACCATGGTTGACATCTTCTCTTTGACCTTAGCGATCTTTTCCTCAGCCTGGGTGACCCTTTTAGCAGTTCACTTGACCTCTTCTTCAGCTTGCATTGCCTTCTCCTCAGTATGAGCTACCTTCTTCCAAGTAGCCTGTGTCTGTTTTTCGAGGACCTCAGCTTCCCTCGCCAAAACTACTATCTCCTCTTTCCTTTTTCTTAACTTATCAAGAGCCCTGTGAAGTCTCGAGGATAAGCTAGCTATCCCATGAGCCAAGGTTTCTTCAACCTTCTTCCTTGCAACATTAGCGCTCTCCAGTCTTTTTCTGAGCTCTGTTGCCTCATTGGTCGCTATTGCTAGGTTGTCAATGAGCTTACCTCACTCCTCCTTCTAGCTTGTGATCTCATCCTTTAGCTTTATCATCTTCAGTACCCCCTTGAAAAGGACTATAAGAAGTTAGGGCACATGCTAACAAATAAGAAAAATGGGAAAGAGCAATACTAACTAACAAGTAGTGGTGAGCTAGTATATCTGCTAAGGTGCTACCCTGTATCTCCTCATCCTCTAGAGACGTCATATGAACCCCTAGGATCTAATCCATGTTTCTATCAAGAATGCCATAAAATGCCAAGGTCTTGGGTCATAAGCCTTCAGACAGGTCCTCTAGAGCATCTTCAGACTCCTCCTCTGAACCAATGGTGATTCCTTTCCTCTTATCAGTCCTTTGTTTTTTGGGAGGAGGCTTGGTTGGAACTTCTTCTTTACTATCCAGAGACCTCGGTATTCCTCCCTCTACCTCAGGTGGCTCCAATTGCAAAACAGGGACTGAGGCGAGCAAAGTCTCCTCCACGATCACCAAGGAGGAAGGACAGCCAGCATGAGCAGAAGTTAGAGCCGTAGCAAAAAGGGAAGGACAACCGGTATGAGTAGAAGCTGGAGCAACAACAGAGGAGGAAGGACAACCAACTTAAGTCGAAGTGGGAGTGGCAGTACACTTTGACCTTGTTAAAGGAGGAGGTTTGATTAGGTTAACTCTCCCTATGTCACTTCACTCACTAAAATTGGCCAAAGTAACTTCCTTTACTCCACGAGCTCTAATGTCTTGTGAGCTATCAAGAAGCTCAGTACTAAGAGCGGGAGAAAGCCCTTGAGCCTACAAGTGGTCCTATTCAAATTTCAAGTTATTTCACAAGTCGTTGAAGATAGCAAACTGATCCAGCACCTCAATCTCCTCTGCACTTAACTCTAGCCTCTCTTTCCTTGCTCCATCTGCAAAGAATATAGTAAAAAGTTTGACCTGAAACAAAATGAAAGATAAGATCAGTCTGTGTCCTCCCAGCTCACTTACTTGGGTTCAAAACAAATGAGAAATTTTGAAGATGATGTAAGGATGGGCAAGAAACATAAAATCAATAGGTCTTATAATGACTTACGTTCGATTTTCCTTTGGCATCCCTATAAGGTAAAACCTTCTTGTATTTAGAAGGATGGGCCAAAAGGTAGTATATCCCTTTCCACTGTCTAATGCTTTTAATACTTTAGAGATGGCAAAGAACTTTAGCTGAAGGGGTAGGGAGGCCGTTTCGAGATGGACTAACACTAGAGAAGTTAGGGTGGAGTATGCATTAGGAGTTAACTAAGCAGGAGAGAGTTTTAACTCATTCAGAAAGTCAATTATATAAAGAAGGATTGGGAACCTAAGACCACATTAAGATGCTGGACATTGATGGCTACAAACTTCTCAGAAGGATGAGCAGCGTGATAGCTGTGAGATGGTGCTAAAACATGACAACCTTTTGGAGAAAAGGTATGCCTCAATGATCTCTCTGAGCTCTTTGAATTTGATGATGGAAGGGTGACGTGTGAAAGGGGAGCAAGCTGCAGACCCCTTTGGCCTGGAGTGAGTTGCGAACTCACTAGCGACCTTACCACTCTGGGAGGTCGCGCCTCCAATGACACGGAGTGCCTTCCTACTCTCTTTGGACTTAGTGTCTTCACTGACTATTAGGTGGTGGCAGCATCTATGAGACAGAGACATCTATATAAAAAAAAGGAAAAAATGATCAGGTTGCTAGATACAGATTGATCTCTAACCTTAAACAGCTCACCCTAAAAAGAAGGTCACAACTACCTCAAGTCATCTAGACCCAAATTCAAAGTACAATGAGGGTTTCGATTATTGGGCCAATGAAGCCCAGAAAACTAGTTGAAAACTATGCCACTGCCAGATATCCTAACATCTATCAGTAAACAAACTAAATACAACTAAGGGAAAAATACATGAAAAGCCAACTAGCATTCCAATTTTTTGTCAATAAAAAACAAGCTCACAAGGACTTCAAAATCGAAACCTAGAAACAAGAGCTAGGGATTAAAGCTTACCATTCTAAGCGAAGAAAAAGCTCTGAAGCATGAACAGAATTATTTCCCGGTGGCTAGAACTTAGCTTAACGAACTTGGAAAATTGAAATAGAGCAGAAAGTGATGGATGATAGCAAATGGTCATAGAGCTTGTAGAAGAGGTGGAGAGGAAGAGTCTGAATATGACAGACTTTAAATGACAGATGAAAGAGGGAAAAGAGTTTTTTAGCTTTTATTGCACACAGTCTAACTGTCAGATCTGGAAGCTTTTCGAATAACCCACGATCCAATGGCCCAACAAATGTAAGTATTTAAGTTAGATGTGTTCATTGGAGATAGTAATCATTACACTGTCTATAGAAATCGAAGAGTCACGTATAAAATGAGCATGTCAAAATTACCTACTAGATTATAGATCACAACCAATAAGCTACGACCTTGGCCGTTTTGCGACTAACCAAGTATTCATAGCTTCTTTACAACCTAATATTTGTAACTCCCTTACGACCAAATATTAGTAGCTCCCTTGCAACCTAATATTCGTAGCTCCTTTGTGACCAAATGTTTGCAGCTTTCATGCAAACTAATAACTTGCAGCTCTTGTGTAATCTATTCCTCACTTCAGTTTAAGTGCACCTAATCACCTACGGATAGTTTGGGCGCACCTAATCGCCTTCATGATCTTGTGCCAGTTCAGGCACACCTAATTGCCCAGGAAGCATCTAATCGCCCAAGGCACATCTAATCATCCATTACGCACGTGACCTTGGTTCAGCTCAGGCATACCTAATTGCCTTCATGGCCTTGTGCTAATTCGGGAGCACCTAATCGCCTACTACGCATGCAACCTCACTTCAGCTAGGGCACACCTAATCACCCTCGTGACTTTATGCCAGTGTGTGCGCACCTAATCTCCAATCGTGCATTTAACCTCACTTTAGCTCAAGTACACCTAATCGTCTACTAATAGTTTGGGTACACCTAATCACCCTTGTGACCTTATGCCAGTGTGTGCACACCTAATCGCCCATTACACATTCGACCTCACTTTAGCTCAGGTGCACTTAATTGCTTACTGATAGCTTGGGTGAACCTAATCATCCTCATGACCTTATGTTAGTGTGTGCACACCTAATCGCCCACTACGCATTTGACCTCACTTCAACTCAGGTGCACCTAATCGCCTACTGATAGTTGGGGTGTACCTAATCACTCTTGCGACTTTATGCTAGTGCATGTGCACCTAATCGCTTGCTATGCACGTGACTTTGCTTTAGCTTGGGCACATTTAATCACTTGTGAGTTAGTTCTAACTAAAGCACAGTCTAAGTGTTATTAGACTCATGCCATCAACTACTCATGGTTTTCTTGCAAATTGAAAACTCACTATTGGACAAAGCATCTCAATGCTCAAGTCTGTTATCAAATGAAGTGGATTAGTTTCACTGATTGAGCATTTAGCTCCATATTAAGTTAAACATGACATGTAGAAATCAATTTATGAAAAAACTTGAATGTTATCTTCTGCAACAATTGACAACCAATTGCACACTGGAATGTCAGAAAAAAAGATAACTTTCATTACAAAGCCTCTTTCAACAAGGTGAATTTATGCAAGAAAATTCAGATTACAAAGACTGGAATAAGCCTACAACTACAATCAGCAGGAGGAACTGGCCTTTTAGGAGCCATAACCTATGAACTGCCTTATTCAGCTTAACCATGAAGAGATGGTGGAGGAAGGTAACTGATAACTCTATGCAAATAGAGTTTTCTTGATAATTTCTAGACTTAAATGGTTGAAGTTTGTGAGTGATTTTTTATAAATCAATCCATGTTATTAGTTATTTTTGTTATTTTGTTTAAAGTAGTGTTGTTGTTTTGTTTATGAAAATTTTAGATTTGTTAATGGAGAAATT